>JAVTVY010047818.1:0-23797 GCA_036873755.1 Hanleya hanleyi
CATTACTGATGGTGAACTCGATGGGTCCTGTTGCGTTGATGCTGGACAACGGGAGATGCTCCACCCATAATCATTGTTCGGCACTGGTCTGTGTGGGCGGCACGGTCCACAAATCAAATTCACTGTTGGTGGAGGGGCAGGACTCGGCGTGGATCAAGGACATGTTTTAAGAAAAGATATCCCGGGTCTTCTTCGATGTGCGTCGTCGCTGGGTCGGTCGTCGACTGGTGCGTGATCTCGGTGGGGCAGCTCTTTTATTCCCTACGGTGCGTCGTGCTTTGGCCACCAAGACGCCTCCCGCTTCTTTGGCCCGCCGTTTCAAGGCTTCTTTGGGTGCCGTACCACCCAATACATCACCGGCCACTTCCAGTCCACTGCGTTCCGCTTGTTTGCCGATTGCTTTCACCCCACGCGTCACCAAGGGCAGGAACGTTTTGACGATGCTCCCGAGTATGTTCCCCAGTCCATGTCCACGTTGCATGCGTGCACCGCTAAAAACCGGAAAGCCACCCCCGGCCTGTTGGGCATAATAGTCCATATAGCTGCGTGCATCGCACTCGTAAGGCGCCTTCATTATACAAAGTGGGGAGCACGTGCTTGTCGAAATGAAGTGTCAGCACCACTTTCCCGCGTTCGAATGCCACCGGTCGTCCCGTGTCATCTCTTATATCCACCGTGATCGTGTTGATGTGGGTTTGTCGTACAGGCAGGTAGAGCATGTGGGTGAAACTGTGGGTGACTTGATCGCCATACTTATTTTTAATGTGCACCACCCGTAACAGAGGTGTGTTGATATCGCCCACGATGTGGTTGTCCACCACGTCCGAGTAGACGTAGAGTCCGTACATACCCGACTTCATATCCATCGGGATCTCGCCTTGGTGTTCGGTGGGCCCAGCGAACGTCTGTAGATCGAAACCCAGCATTTGCTGTAGCATAGGACTCAGTACGACACTCGCGTTGGCGGTGACGATAAGTTCTGCCTTGTCGTTGTGTGCGTTGTAATCGAAGTTCACGTGATTCTTGAACGGATAGGCTTTGATGGGTCTTGAAGTATTTGTGACCTCCCGTAGAGCCTTATAATGCAACAGTCTTGACAGCCCACCCATGAACTCCTTGGGAGTATCGTATTGGCCTTCAGGGAGAGTGAGTCGGGTGTCTTCCTTCGTAGGTCACCTCGTACCACACTTCATTGGCTCGCACGTTGTACCACGAGTAAGGGTACTGAATATCCACCAGTCCACATTCCCACCGGCCAGGTAAATCCAGCGGTTGTGGTAATTGAGTCACATACTTGGCCACGGTATTGTCAGGAAACACATCCAGCGAACTGTTACTGGGTAGGGTGAGGTAAAACATGGCGACTGAGCTGTCCTGCTGCTGCTGTTGGTTTTAATAGGTGTTCCAGGCCTTGGGTGGTTGTGTCCGGCGTCGTGTTCGCCGCGTTGACTTGCTACGTGTCACGGCTCTGGAAATGTGCGGTGTCCTGATCAAGGGTGTTTTTTTAAAGGTCTGAAAAGAAGGTGCCCGTTGTGGTGGTGGTGGAGTTTTGGGGGGTGACTCCGGTTCCCATTCGGATTCCCAAGGTTGTGGAATCTGTCGTGGTGCACGACTCGGCGATTGCTGGGTTTGCTACATAAAGGCCCAGCGGTGGGGGTTCCCCACCAATTCCTGTGGTACATGCATGTCTTTCAAGCCTTGAGCGAAGACCTCCCATCCTCGAGGATCCGTGTGCGATCTGCGTTGACGCATCAGATCATTCACTAAATCCGTCATGTGGGTGCCGGGGACCACCTGGTTTTCGAGTTCGCTTATAAACTCCAGTCGCATTGGGATTCAACATCCGTTTGTATTAAGGGCCAACATTTTTTTTAGAACGAAGTGGCACTACTCTCGTTATTTTACCACTTTAATACAGTTTCAATAAGAGACTACCTGGCAATGGCGCTTATTTGAAGATGTTGCTGGGTCGGTAGTCTTTTATCACGTCGAAACAATGAAATAGTAAAAGTTAGAAGAGTTTCGCAATTAATCCATGAACTTATTCAATGAAACACGTTGGAAGCGACCTCATTGGCCTTGAAATTTTTCTCCACTGTCAAGTATTGATCTTTCTGTAAGATCTGTTGCATCTCTCCATCGAGGATGTTTATGGTCTTCACCGTAGGTGGGACAGGGTAGGGCGATTGGAGGTTTTGAAGGAACCGTGGTTCGACGAGGACCATTTTTTTCGTGTGGTTCATTGTCGGCCGAAGAGTCCACCCAATACTGGACCCAACACGGAAGCGGCCAACGATGCTAAGATGGCCCCGAGAAAGCCGCCTTTCTGTAACACCTTTTTCTTTTGTGTTTGTGGGACCCGCTTATGGACTAGGGTTCGTAGACCTGTCTTATGCTAGGCCAACTTGGTCTTCTGAGCCGGAGTCAGTGGTACGTTGCCTTTTAACAGGTTGTACCCGATCTCGCACAGACAGCGTACAAGGTCAGGGTCCGCACCGCGTACAATGGTTCGGACCAACTCGGGTGGGGCCGTCTTCAATACACGGAGCGTGGGAGCGTGCTTCCGTACTCGCGCAGACATCATGTACAACTAATGCTAGAACCCACAACTCTGCTCTTTTTATCTACTTCAGAGACAAAAAATCAACCCTGCTGTGGTATTCATTCTTTTTATTATCCCCATCATCAAAACACACACACACCCCCAGCTGGGGGAGCCACTGTGGGTGTGTTTACATTATTTTTGCAAGTACACGTGGTGGGTCTCTCCGGGAAAGATGCCGGTCCGTAGTCGAAGGTGGTCGGGGTGGCTTGCTTGAGGTCGAACAGCATATACCCGTGCTGAGGGGTTGTGGCATCTTTAAAGGCTTCCAACGCAAACGGTGTGCGGCCGGGATATATCTGTCTCGCCAGGTGCAGCAGTTGAGTGGTATCTCTCGGGTTTTTGAAGACCACCAGGTAGTGGGCATTTAAGCTGATGTTCCGATGTTCTTTGTTTTTACTGAACAGATTCTGCACAATGTAGATGATGCTGAGCCGTCGATGGTGGCTGCCTTTGGTAAAGAGTTGGGTGACCCGCGCATCCGTCTCCGCCATGAGATCATCCAGAACCACCAAGGTGTCGGGTTCCAAATCCAGGTTAGGTAGGCCTTCCACGAACGTGATGTGGGGCATTGCTGCATACGCTTCCTGCCATTCTCCGTAACACCACACGACTCTGGCAATGGGTGGAGTGATCATGCTGTCGGCGTGTTCGAGGAGCTTCCGGACGAAGTGCGTTTTGCCGGAACCCGTCGGTCCTGCGATGAGACACGTGAAGGGATGCTGCCAACGGGGATCCATGGTTCGAGGTGTATCCGCTGTCGTGGTAACCTGCTCTTGTAAATTTGGTACGAGTGAACTGGAGTGGTGGTGGGTACAACGTCGGTCGTCGTTGTCTGTTCACGTTCAGGGATGATGATGGTGGTGATGGGTACAACGTGGGTCGTCGTTGTCGGTTCACTGTGAGGGATGAAATCGGGTGGGTCTTGAGACGTAGTAGGTGTACTTGGTGTAAGTGTAGAGCTTACACTCGACGTGGCTTGTACACGGGGTGTGGTGGTGACTGGGCTCGATACGACTGGTGCTCTCTGTAGACCCGTTTCACTGATGGCTGGTGTTCTCAGTTGGTTAAGTAACGTACTGACATAGGCTACGTCGTAAAACACACCTCGTACAACACACTCAGCAGGGTTAGCACTATCACCCCAAAGCCTACTTGCGCTTTGCGCGTTTTGGAAGACGCTGTGTTCAGAGACGGTTGCACCGTGTTCATGGTCGGACGTGGAATGTAGGAGGACGGCAGTGGTGTCTGGCTTTATAGTCGTTTCACCTGGTTGGCAGCGACCCAGGAATTGAAGGAACTGGGCCAGCCTTGCCATTTGACGAAATGAAACAGTTTGCCACGTCGACGTTCCGTTTTCAAAATCTGCTCCACCGTGTAGTAGTCTTGCTGTGTTTTTACGACAGGCTGTAATTCCGTCTCGTAAAACGTGCCTAGCAACGGTTCCCCTTGAAGATCTTCCAGTTCGTAGACTCGCCGCTGTCGGGGTAGGCGCCGTTTAATCAGGAAGTGCTCATCGCTCCAGTTGGGCAAGTAACTTTTCTCGAGCTTGCCCTTGACTTTACTGATCCGTACAGGGTCCCCGACCTTGAACATCGCCTTCGGTGCTCGTTGCGATGGCATGGGGTACAAGACACGCCGGACTTGGGCGTCATTGCGTTGGGTCACGGTAATGGGGGCTCTCTGTATACTTCGATGATAGGCTCGATTGTAACCCCTCACCAGTTTCGGTAGAACATCGATGTACCGCCTTGTATTCTTATAGGTGAAATATTTATACATGCGGCCTTTGAATGTCCTGTTGAACCTTTCCACCACGGAAGCCTTGGTCTCGTTGTACGTATGGAAGAAAAACACCTTCTGTTTCTTGAGAAAGGCTTGGAACGGTCTGTTGAGGAATTCCGTGCCTTCGTCGGTTTGCAAATACAAAGGTTTGCGCCCGGTCTTGAAGATGTCTTTGAACGCCGCTATGAGATTTGCCCCCGTTTTCGTCCGGATGGGTACCACCCACGCATACTTGGATAGAATATCGATGCACGTCAAGATATACCGATTCCCATCGTTGTGTTTGGCAAAGGCGCTCATATCGACCAAATCCGCTTGCCACTGGGCATCTATTCCTCCCACGATGACCCGGTTCCGTAGAAAATGGCGACGGACAGATCGATGTAAGGTATAGGTGTCTTGTTTTCTTAACCAATCTCGGACTTGGGCACGTTGTATCCCCTGGGGTTTGGCCGCTCGATAGAGAGCCGATATAGGCCGCCGGACTGTCGGGACTGTAGTATAAGTTATCCAACACCTTCTCCCAGCGCTTCATGGTGACAAATGATGATGGACCCTGGCTCTATCGTTTATTTATAACGGGTGTATCTTGGGCCGGAGTTTCTTTCTGATTTTCTTCGTGGGCTTCCACAGTGGCCATGGTAAATGACCAGTCCAACTCGTCTGATGACCGCTTGATAAGCACTTCATCCACATCTACCACGGCATCTTCCAATGCAGACCATAGATCAGGGTGAAGGGTAAAATGCACTGTACCTCCATCTAGCCGAGCCAATTGAGCAAAGAAAGGGCCGCGTCGGATGTACACATCGTGACACAAGTGGATGGGGTCGCCGTCCAGTTCACCAGACAACACCCGTTTGAATTTGGTCCAGCCCTCCCGGGACAGACGAATGTGAGCCGGGCACGGTTGTGTAGGGTCCGCATCACAGACGTCTCCCACCTCCTCCATGATATCGACCTTATCCGCATACACGTGCAGGAAAACCTCGGGGGTCAAGCTGAAACACGCCAGTACTATATGCTCCGTCATGGTCAGTACGTGAATGGTACCAGATTTCACTGTCTCTCGTATTTATAGGGAGAACCCCGTGAGATCAAAGGATCAGGTGGTCATGTCATTGGGATGACTGAGTCTAGCCGGGTAATCAATGGCATCGTCGTCGGGTTCATGTAGTTGTTCATGGGGTTCAGCCAGCGCGTCCTCAATAGCACGAGCACACGCCAACTGGTCTGATGATCGCTCGTCCGGTGTAAACAGCTGGTCCACAATAGGCACCACTTTCTCCAAGGCTGACCACAGATCGGGGTCTAGGGTGAAGCCTCGCGTAGGGTCTTGGTAGCGGCCCAGGCGTAGGAAGAGGGAGGTACGGTATACGTAGATGGCATTGTCTATGTGGATGAGGTTTCCGTCGAGCTCGCCGCTCAACACCCGTTTAAATTTGGTCCAGCCGTCACGAGGTAGTGTCACCGTATTCGATACGGTCTCAGCGGGCGCCCAGCAAATAGCTCCACGGTTTTCCACCAGGGTGACTTTATCTTCATAGACGTGTAACCCCACCCGGGGTGTAAGGGGCAGGATGGCTCGTAGGACGGATGACATGCTTGCTGTAAATGTCGAACGGTGAATGACACACACTCTGTCTGACCCTGGTATTTATAGTGTCAATACCACAGCGCCAGGGTCAATAGGGCACAGACTAGTATGAGGCCAACCAGCCGGTGCTGGTTGCGGCGTGAGCGCTCGTGGTCCATAGCCCGAGCATCAAGGATGGCTGTCATAGTCCAGTAGTGGTGAGTGATGGCACGCCTCTCCATCGAGTGCACTCTGTGGAGGACCGCTTCTGTGAACTCGTTCAGGATCTGGCGTCGTCCCTCGTTGTCGTCGCCATCTGCAAACATGGACCGGACCACTGCTCGGTAACCCGTGAATGAATTCACCACGGTGGCATACTGTAAAATGCGAGTCGCATGGGGCTGGGTCTCCGCCATGGCTCTGCAACCGTAGAAATGAAGGTGTGGGATCCAGAGGGACGTGTTTTATAGACCAGGTCACACATGCGCGCCTAGACGTCGGGTGTAGTCCGTGATACGTACTATTCTGATGGGTTAGTCCAAAAGAATGATATTCCTACCGCACACCCAATCCATCAGATGCCCCTTCACCTTGGCTTCACTTGGATACCTCACTCGACCCCATTACACCATTAGGGACTCCCCTACATCCCAAAACGTCTATGCGCATGCGCAGAATGCCGATAGTTCAACCCCACTAGTCCAGTCAGATGCCCCTTCACCTAGGCTTCACTTTGATACCTCACTCGACCCCACTGGACCAGTAGTAACTCCCCTAGCTCCAACACGGCTATTTCCATACCCTTGGGCCACCGCGCATGCGCAGAATGACGCTAGTTCAACCCCACTAGTCCAGTCAGATGCTCCTTCACGAATGCTTCACATGGATACCTCATATGACCCCACTGGACTATTAGTGGCTCCCCTAGCTCCCAACACGGCTATTTCCATACCCTTGGGCCACCGCGCATGCGCAGAATGACGCTATGTCAACGCACTAGTCCAGTCAGATGCCCCTTCACCTAAGCTTCACTTTGATACCTCATATGACCCCACTGGACCATTATTGGCTTCGGCTATTTCCAGACCCTTGGGCCACCGCGCATGCGCAGAATGACGCTAGTTCAAACCCACTAGTCCAGTCAGATGCCCCCTCACCTAGGCTTCACTTTGATACCTCACTCGACCCCACTGGACCAGTAGTAACTCCCCTAGCTCCAACACGGCTATTTCCATACCCTTGGGCCACCGCGCATGCGCAGAATGATGCTAGTCCAACCCCACACCCACCCCATCAGATGCCCCTTCACCTAAGCTTCACATGGATACCTCACTCGACCCCATTCGACCAGTAGTAACTCCCCTAGCTCCAACACGGCTATTTTCATACCCTTAGGCTACACGAGTTGTCTCCCTTGCGTCAATGTGTGCAGATGGCGCTACGGTCGACGCCGTGATATGGAAAGGGCATCCCCACACCATCCTGGAGCCGCCATTTTGTTTGTTGTTTTCTTGCGGAGATACACGGGACAATAAACACTCGACCCTAGGGTGGTACAGATGCTAGACTGATCCTATTAACATGGTACAACACCTATAGATTATGTTTATTACTAGGACGTCAGCGAAATACTAGTACCCATCCTCCGCATGGCATTTATTCTGTGAAAACACCCATGACATGACTGAAAAGAGCCTCACTCGCCCCAATCGGACCATGCAGCGTATTTGTAGTCTAGGGACTACTTTTCCTCCGCGGAAGCTTTCTTCCGCGACCGCATCACCGCCATACCGCATCACCGCGGAGGAATACAAAGGTCAAAGGTTGCCAGACCTATAGTGGTCAACACTTGGCACCCAGCCAATGCTGATGCAATCCAGAACATGTCAGTACATGCCTTGATCACGTGATCGCCAGATGACCTTGAGACCCCTTAAATTTTACCCGGGGGAACAAATATCAGCCGCCATCTTAAACCCACCACCCACCCACCCACCACCACAGCCGCCATCTTAAACCCACCACCCACCCACCCACCACCACAGCCGCCATCTTAAACCCACCACCCACCCATCCACCACCACAGCCGCCATCTTAAACCCACCACCCACCCACCCACCACCACAGCCGCCATCTTAAACCCACCACCCACCCACCCACCACCACAGCCGCCATCTTAAACCCACCACCCACCCACCCACCACCACAGCCGCCATCTTAAACCCACCACCCACCCATCCACCACCAGCCGCCATCTTAAACCCACCACCCACCCATCCACCACAGCCGCCATCTTAAACCCACCACCCACCCATCCACCACAGCCGCCATCTTAAACCCACCACCCACCCATCCACCACCACAGCCGCCATCTTAAACCCACCACCCACCCATCCACCACCACACATGACCCCATGTGACACAATACTCGCTTCTGATTGGCTGTCGCGTGACGTCACAGAGGTCATATGCAAATTTCTGAGGTCAAGTGACATCCAAATACGCTTTGTATACTACTATTGTTATCCCACTCGACAAGCCAATCTCAATCTATATAGGGCGAGACTGCACTCAAATCTATCACTTTATTGCACAACGTCGAAAGCATCACGAATATGAAACGCTTTACCTAATGACCTATAATCATGTCTATCACAATCACTATTTAAGTCTCGACTAAAATCGCACCTCAGTCAATTATCATGATATGTGAATCAGTGTACTGAAGGGTGTACTTTCTAATGATACTCAAATTGTAAATCTTGGGAGTTAACTCATCTCAGGCCATCACAATGGACACGAGACAAACCTATTTTATACAAAAAATGTTTCAGTAATCTATTTGCATATATGCTAAGCTCTCACTATATATATCTTATAGAACTATGATTCACTACACAGGGCTCCATGGTATATTCACCATTTATATATTGATATATTTGTGAACGCACCCAGCGTCTCATGCTAATCTATTATTATTGTTATTAATTATGTGTGGTTTGATTTCCGCCATATTTCTATGTATCCATACCCTACTTGTACACACATATATATATATTATTTGTATATGGTGAATCAATCAATCAATCAATCAATCAATCAATCCACGTCCTAATTATCTAAAAGAAAATCTTGATAAAAAGAATGCAATGGCGGCAAAGAGTAATTATTATCGCTCTCCGTTGCATAATCACTGATTTAAACTCGCAATTTCTGATCAGTTTTCAGAATTCGAAGTAGAAGTTTTAACTATCCACTGATTTGTTATGATAACGAGCATTCGTGACGATTTTTGTTGAGATGTTTTGAGGTAAATCTACTGCTTTTCAGAACTTATCTATCAAGGCTTGCGTATTGTCGACAGAAAAAAAACCCCGTCATTTAAATTGCGCTTTTTCAGGTTATTCTTATAACAGGCATTATTATTAGCTCATTAAGAAAATTTACCAAAGTCGTGGAATCTCTCTGCATTGCCTAATATATTTTACCAATCTTGAATCCATTGACATATACCTAAGATCAAGATTTGATGGTCCTATATATGGTGGCCATATGGGCTCATTCTGAAAATCACAGTTTTTAACGTTGCTCGTATAGTTCAAGGCATAATTCTTAGCTTAATATGCGAATATATCAGAATTGAGAGATGTCTTACTTTAGCCTATTATCGTACGAGCATTTTGAATCTAATTTCATATCCCTAAGATAAGGATTTGATAATTTAATTACATGTCCCTTGGTCTGACACTTCTGCAGCAAACAGTGTAATATAAAAATGGGGAAAATGAGCAGCACGTTTTGTTTATGGCTATTGGGGAAGCAACTATGATGACTTACACAAGCACAAGTTGAAACTTCCCTCCTTAGGATTAAGTAGACTTGGGTGTATAGCAACTGAAGTTTTTAAAATTTTACACGGTAATTCACCAAAATTTCTTAATGACTTGAGACAGAAAGGGTATTGTTCCTAGTCTCTTGAATCTGATAATGTCTTATATGTACCACAGGTCCGAACTACTACATATGGCAACACTTCTGTTAGATTTCAGGCCACGCAGATCTGGAATGGTCTGCAAAACGAATTCAGGGATGTTGAGAATTTCAAATACTTCCACATACTACAAAGAAGCTGGTGTGACCCTTGCTGCAAATGTGCCATGTGAAGTACTTCTGCTTCTTAATTATAGGTATGCAAGTGTTTATCGTTTCTAATCTTATATGTATCATTTTTAAATTTTTAAATTCTTGACGGCTTGTAAATTCTTAATTGTACACAAGTATTTATTGTTTCTAGTCTCGTTTGACATGTACTGATTTCAAATTTTGAATTGTGTATGATAAGATGTAAATTCTTAACTGCTTGTAAATTCGTAATTTGTTGTGTTTATCGTTTCTAGTCGCGTTCTTACATGTTCTAGTCTTAAATTTGTATAATCAGATACAAAGTCTTACATGTAACTGATTCGAAATTCTTAATTCATGTTTCTCGTTTCTAATCTCGTTTCTAAATGTACTAATTTTGAATCACGTTTAAGCATATGTAAAATCTTAACTGTAGCTTGGTATAATATTGCCCATCTCATGTACATAATTATGCTTAGAAATTGTGATATCTTTATACTTAGGTTTTTCAACACGCTTTAAGTGTTCTTGTTATACC
Source organism: Hanleya hanleyi (assembly GCA_036873755.1). Taxonomy (NCBI): domain Eukaryota; kingdom Metazoa; phylum Mollusca; class Polyplacophora; order Lepidopleurida; family Hanleyidae; genus Hanleya; species Hanleya hanleyi. The sequence goes on from JAVTVY010047818.1 coordinate 10,624, forward strand.
ACATTTTTATTGTTTTGTCGGTAAAACAGCTCGACTAAAAAAAATTTCTTGAATGTTGAATTCCCTGAGATTTCTTGTTGTATATTATTTGGTGAATAAATTCAATTCAAGATCCACACCTGTGAACGGGAACTGTAGCGCAAAATATTAATAATATCCTGATATGGGGTCACAGCGACCTTTGACCTCAATTTTGTTATGCGGCGAAGTGTATTCCCTTCATTATCTCTTCACTCACAAACATGCGATAATCACTGACCTGACGTATCGTGGCATAATTTTGCCCTCGAATTTAGTATCTGACATCAACATGAAGCCAACGCTATCCCAGAAATGTTTTAGAGGAATGGGTTTATTTGTAAAAACTTACCGAACTAACTCAGGAAAGTGGGAACGAGAAGTAGGGGGAAAGCAGAATATTTATTTCATATAGCTCCATCAGCTATAGCTGACCTATCTCAAGAACATTTCCATACGTATGATAGATTACTAGTATGCGGATAGCGGCAATAGCTCTCAGTGGTGTTATGACCTCCACACGTCCCGTCCTCTTTACAATTCTCGAATCGTTTCGCAATCTACATGTATCGAGGGTTGACGTAATAGTGAGGGTCAGGGTCAGAATATAGGATTTTCGGGGTGCCCCCTGGCAGCAAATTTTTGACGGTTGGACCATTACACGGATATATTGGGACGTTGGAAATGCCTGTTTAATGCAGCAGCTCCCATGTTTGAACCGTTTGCAATATATGAAGCATCTACCTTGGATAGAAAAATCGAGAATGCATTATATCTGATAAAAGAACCATATACCATCCTAATTCAGAAAACTACCTACAATTTTTGGTACAGATATACAATATATGTTTGTTTATTGAGCTAATATGCCCCGTGACGATATGCGTGATGCTATTTTGGGAGCGTAGTAAATAATGTCCTGAAAATTTCTGCATTCCACAAACATTTATTCTAGCTCATGAATTCCACGAAATCTGTAATTAAAATGTAATTCCGTCACATAATAAAAAAGCTGGGCTATGTCATTCCTGAACAATTTTGCCCATGTTTTAGACCAGTCATTCTCGCTCTTTCACATTCAATCGATTATATGTGCATTGTCGGGCACATGACAACAGAATGCATGTGTTTGGGTCTGTCCTCAGAATTTTGTTTACCGGATAAAATTGAAATTGTAAAATACGAAAAATCGCAACTCCTTAAAAAATGGACCAAAATGTAATTCCGTCACGCAGTTTTGTTTATCCACATGTATGAAGTTGAGACTTTACTTGACAGAAATCAGATATAATGTAGTCCAGACGCTCAGGTTCGAATAAGACATCACCTGAAATGAGAAACATCCCAGTTTTGATGGAATATGTATGTAACCAACACGTCTTCATAAGGTAGTTACTTCACTGTAATTCCGTCACGCGGTATTCGAATGTCACGTGATCAGGTACAAAACAATTGTATTTCCCCTTTTTCTCTCATCCTACAGTTCTTAGTAATAGGGTTAGGAAAATGATATTACAAAACAGATGTTACCATGAACAAGTAATGTCAGGGGTTCAGAAGAACTGAAAACATGGGTACCATGTAATTCTGTCACGCTGGAATTCATGAGCTAGTGAAGTTGTTTTTCCTTCTGAGAGAACATTAGATTACAAATAAAACGGATGTTGGACACAACACAAAATACATCTTTAATTAGCTAACACCAAAATCCAAGAAATTCATGAAAACAGCTTTAGGAACAGAGGAAGGACTATCGATAATCGGCACTAATACAACTGATGCATTACATGTAATCGCTATACTTTTTGACTTGTGGGTGACAATGCTACAGACAAATAAAAGTTGTATCTAAAACTAATACACTTATTTTACAGATATATTTCCAAGTTACTGCGATCTTTTCTTATTCTGACATATCAGATAAGCTTTCATCTAAAGTCAGATCGTTAGACCTCAAACTCATGGTCTGGGAAACAAGTAGAAATGTCTAATGACTGATCCGGACCGAACTGGCATGAAATACTACTACCCTCTACAAACAAGTTCACAATTGCGGAAACTGATGAAATTAGTAGAATTTTGTGAAACTAATTATAAAAATACTTTCTAATTTGGCAAAGATATAATTTGATAACCTTTCACATACATGCTGTTAGATAAACTCTTTTGTAATGGAGGCATGTTCTATTTCCGGGAATCGCACATTCCTGCGTATTGCAATATCGCAAACTTTGCAGCGGCTAACTCCGTTTTGACCACATTCGAAGAGCACACGTTACATTGTTCGTGATCAGAATAATGACATGCTCATAACAGAATAATTTGCACTCGAGCAGACATACAAGAAACAAAAGAAGATTGAACGATAATGCACCATTTTGACATATACGTGGTGCGGTTGCAATCGAAAAAATAAAATGTTTTAAAAATTATAGTGTTTCAATGTAACGGCAAGACAAAATATAAGTACACAATATGTGAATGTTCTAGCTCGATTGCATTATGATTATGTAATATTTTCTGTTACATGAAACTGAAATCCACAGCCTGTGCTATTTCGTGAAAAAAGGGTCTAAATAGAGGCATTTCAACACACATTTGGACACGAAGGATCTCTTGGACCAAAAAGTCATTTAACCTGGTGATGTACTGTTGCATTATATCTCCACTACCGGAAAATCTGTTGTCTAAATGTGTGTTTGAATCACTCGGTTTAGATCTTCTTTTTGACGAAACAGCACATGCTGCAGATTTTAAATTTCATGCAATTACAGGCGTCTGGTCCGTCATTCATAATTCAACCGTCGTCCATTAAAGAATATCCGCGTCCATAATCCAAGGGCCTATTCCATATTTCATATAACAGTATCAGCACCAAATTCAAAAAGACAATCACAGTGTACATAAACATATAGGCTAGTTTCCTGCAAGGGAGAATCGGTCAACAGGTGTCAATGATGCCGGCAAAATATCAACTCCATATCGCTGATCAGTATTCTTAATCCATAATAATCGTTGTAAAGTTGTCATCTAGAGAATGATCTCAGTCACGCTTTGATTGTGACTGTTCATGCGGCTCCTAGCCCCGTGTTATAGGCGGAATTAGACACAAATTACGAAACGTAACGCCAGATTTTGTCATAATGACGGTGGGGTAATTCTAGCACCATTTTACTCTGAAATCATTCCATCGTCCACTTCATGTTGATATATCCTTATTTATTGATCAAGTAGCTACGTTTTAATGTACACTGATCCCAGTTTATATGTTTTATTCCGTCAGTACACAAAAGTTCGTTAGCTTAAATAAAATGTTTTGGAGCATTTGTAATCCCTCAGCAAATATTTTATCACGTACAATCAGAAGAGTATAATACGCTTAGTAAACACACATAAATAACAGTTGTGCCAATTATTGTAAATGGTCTTCAATATTAACACCATCTACGGTTGATTGATAAGGTATATGTCGAATTTTGAGTAGATGACAGAAACTTCATCTGTTGCCTGTGGGGTAGCAAAAGAACTACAGCTGGCAACAGGTATTCTCACGCCCCAGTGTGTCCACTAACATATCAAACCATAAAACATTTGTTGTCCGGCGTGCACCACGAAATCGTAAAATAAGTCATTCTCCGATTTAGTTCTGAGCTTGACTTATCTGATATAGTTTTGTCTAAGCAGTAACTAACCTAATTTTCTTCACCGTCGAGCTAGTAATTTTCAGATCAATGTATATCTTTCAGTGTGTATGAATTTATGACGTAGAAAGGTCAGTTTGTAGTACAGGTCCTATATCCCGCTATTGATCCCAGCTAAGACTTGCACGGACCTGGGGGAAGTATCGTCGACAGCCAGCACATAGAGCGGTGCCTACCAGGGGATCTCGTTGAGAGTCGTTCACGGCTTTGACATGTAAGTAATTCAATCATCATCGGCAGAGTCGAATGAACGTTTCAGCGTCTGAACGTTGTATACATTTTTGATCTGAGTACCGGATGTGCACTCGGTCTCTAAATTAACTAGATCTTGCTCACAATTACCGTACATTTTCTGAATCACTCGCATATGGATTTAGATATTTTCGGATTCACCTCAATACCGTTTGAAGTATACAGTATCTGTGATTGTATGCCACTAGCAGTAAAAACGCCGATCTCCTGGCATTTTACTGGGGAATACAAGCATCTAGTCGGTCATTCAATATTCAGCTGTCATTCATTTAAGAATTTTCGCGTCCATAATCCAAAGACCTAATACATATAATAACATAAGCACCAAAGTAAAAGGATACATCATAGTATACATAAAACTAACCAGGTTAACTTCCTTCAAGACTGAAGCGTTCAACAGTTTTCATTGATGCCAACAAGACATCATGATGTTCCAAAAATATCAAATCCGTATCGCTGATCAGCATTCTTAATCCATATGAGGGTTGTGACTTGACGGATGACATCATGTCCGACCGCGTGACTTCTGGTGTAGGTCAAATATCAATGATAACTTCAGGGGCAAACGTTGCATCCTATGCAAGGTCATTTCCGGTCACATGACTGGTGGGTGGATGTGATACTAAAATTTCCGGGGAAATTGTGAAGAAACGGGGCCCAAATATAGACAATCTGATTAAAACTCAGACTTAATAACCGCTCCTCTATCGGACATGTCGCTAATTAAGATCTGGGACAGTCTGTATCTTAAATCTGTCGCGCATGTCAGACTGGCGACCAATCACAGTTCAACTTCAACGGGCGAATAGGTGCCTATCCAATTATTTCTGTAGTGAACGAGGTGCAGAAAAATACAACCCAGGCGGCTGACGAAGTTCTTGTTCTCCATGAGCAATCACCGAAGATTATTATTTGCTCGGATAGGCACCTATTCTTCCGTTGAAGTTGCACTGTGATCGGTCGCCAGTCTGACATGCGCGACAGATTTAAGATACAGACTGTCCCAGATCTTAATTAGCGACATGTCCGATAGAGGAGCGGTTATTAAATCTGAGTTTTAATCAGATATTATAGCATGGACGGTCTCATCTTGAAGTCCTCTTCGCTCGGCCTGTAGACTACGACTGGCGTCGTGTCACGGCGCGCATGCGCAGTCGAGACATACTTTCGAGAGAAGGTATTTTGGAGTGCACAGTAGTCCAAGAGATAGGGCACTATAAATGTTACGTTGGATGACAAAAGGTTTGAGCATGTTCTATAGATCACATTTTTGTGCACTGAGTCTGAAGTCTTGGTGTTCAAAGATGCTGTATTTTAACCAATTTTCAACGAAATTGATAAAACGAATAAATAATTAATAACTATGCAATTGCACCTCCATATTTTGCTCCAAATTGAAGGTACTGAACGGTCCAAGTATACACCCGATGAAAAGCCAAATGTAATTGATTACAGTGGTCTCACTCTTGTACGGTGGTCTATTTCGTCCAAAATAATGTTAAAATTGCTCAAATCCATATAACATGTCTCCGTATATATCTCGCTGATATCTTTATTTCAACGGCTAGGTTATTTTCAGGCATCCAGAAAATTGTCGACAGCCAATAAGCATTTAGCAACTATGACCATGGCCACACGACACTTGTGGCGAAATTCGCCATGAAGTTCACCTACTCTTTTTTTGGCAGAATCTGCAAAGTGTTTCTATTTGGTAGAGACAGAAGTGACCTCGCACCGCGTGTGACCTTTAATTCGAAAGTTACCTATGACCTCCTCGTGAAGTCACGTGATCGGCGTGACGTCATATGTGACTTCACAACGCTCTTCAATTTACCCCCTCAAATGCAAGGAGGTCGGTATTTTTGCTTCTACTTTTGCCTATTCCAAACTTGGGTAACGTGAAATTTCTCACGCTTGGTCAACGCATGCTATAGTCAAAATCTGTGTACACAGTTGCTTGAATATGTAGCAATCTAGCAATAGTTTTAGCAATATTAAACTCCAAACGTTAGGCTTGGTATAATTTATATATGTTTTCTGTTGAAAATTTGACCAATCAAATGTTTCAACAATCGTTGTACAAATACCATTTATGTAGTGACATATACGGCAGTGAGGTACTGACAGTGAGTGTTGTATTTTACTTTGTTCACTAAACCCTTACAACATAGCTATTCAGCTGATGCGACATTCTACCACCTGTAAAGAGATGTTTGGTCATATTACTTTGTTCACTAAACCCTTACAACATAGCTATTCTGCTGATGCGACATTTTACCACCTGTAGAGAGATGTTTGGTCATATGCTTTTTAACTGCACAAGATGAAATCAATTTTCGGTAAATTTCAATGGGATGTTACAAAGTGATGAATTTCATCTAGTATAACTGATTCGTATTTTCTCGTTTTCAGGAATTTAAAATCCACTTTGGTTCGATTCTCCGTTTTCTGGATGACTCTGTTCCCTGCCTTTTGCAGAGGATCCAAGATTTTACTGATTTCTCCTCCGTTGTATAGCCTCTGTGCGGAGGTCAGTGTCATTGGTCAAGAACTGCTTGACCGGGGGCATCAAGTCTCCATCTTTCTTCCGGACTATTTCCAAGGGCATCATTGCTACAATAGAAGCATTAACAGCAAACATATACAATTAATTGAATACAAAACGAATGGCCAGGCAGAGAATCTGGCAAATGCGGTGAAATCCATATCAGTGTCTCTGGAAAAGACAAGCCAACCTACAGTGTTTGAATCCGTAAACGTGTTTACGACCGTGGCGCATTACTATTGCGAAGGCATTTTTGCAGATAAGAGAGCACTCGAAAGAATTCATGACGAAAATTTTGCGTATGTTATATTTACCGGACAACCCGCTCACTACTGTTTCGTGGCCATACCATATAAGCTCGCAATACCATACTCTACAGTGGGGTCATATTATGAAGACATTATATGGGGCAAACCGTTTTTGCCAAGTATATCACCCGATGCCTTTACCGTGTATACCGGGGATATGAACTTTGCACAACGGGTCAGAAACACGGCCGTTCAACTTTATGCTCGACTGAGATATCGTTTGTCATTTCCTATCCATACTTTGTCTGATTTCGCCCCAGAACTATCTGTTGCAGACATAGAACATCTCGTATCACAATCTGACTTGTTTCTCCTGAATACGGACCCTGTTCTCGGATATTCCCTTCCGGTTATGCCAAACCACATTCTCGTGGGTGGCCTGACCACCAGACCCGTCGAACGAGACCTGCCAAATGAACTTCGAGAATTCTACGACCAAGCCGCTGATGGGGTTATCATTGTCTCATTTGGGTCCATCTTTTCTGGACTTCCAAACCGCATCGAAGAGGTTCTCATGGGAACTTTACAAAGACTAGGCACAAAGGTGCTGTGGAAATATCGCGAAAACAAGGTCATTGGCAATGTCAAGCAGGTCACGTGGTTCCCTCAAAATGATCTCCTGGGTAACTCCAAAACGAGGTTGATCGTAAGCCATTGTGGTAATAACGGTTTATTCGAGGCACTGTATCATGGTATCCCTGTTGTGTGCACCCCTTTGTTTATGGATCAGTTCTTCAACGCGGCTCGCGCCGAGAGTTGGGAGGTAGGAAAACAGATCAATTTGCGGGAAGCGTCTGGTGAAGAAATATTTAAAGTTATAACAGAGACTCTTAAGAACAGCACAATTAGGGCCAACATGGCACAGGCCTCTGAGATATATCGCAGCCAACCAATGAACGCGAGAGAAAAGGCGGCCTTCTGGGTGGAGCATGTTATTCGCTATGGTAGTAATCACCTGAAGTCTCGTGCCGCTAGTATGTCTGTGTTCTCCGTTCTAGGGTTCGATGTTCTCTGCCTTTTGATTGCCTCCACGATTGTTCTCGTTTTACTGTTATTTTGTTTACTGAGGATATGTTTCCGAAATATTGTCTCTGCGAAAAATGTAAAATTGAAGGATAATTAGTTGAATGTGTACAGAGGTGTTTTAAATTGTTCTAGATTAACATATTTCAGCAGATTTGACGCAGAATAATTTGTTATGTTGTCGATATTGGAGGAGCATGCGAATGAGTTTTGAGATAATAATACTGGCGGGATTAGAAGCTCAATCACTATTGACTATCACTATCATGACCACCACGGCAACATGTTGACATCTATAGAAAACAGGACGCACTCCTCTGAAGATATTGTAATGTCTAAAGGGCCCAGGAGTGTGTCCAGGTTTCCAATATTCGAAAGTGTTTTTTTCCCCCTCATATCGACATTCATACTCAACTATATACGTTGGTGTAAAAAAGGTACCAAAAATATTTCTTTATGCCTAAAATTAAGCTCTTAAATTGAGCTGTCCGACAAAATGTCTGAAAAATCCTACTGAGAATGGATTAGTCGACGAACAATGCAGGTGAACCACAAATGTTTATTTAATACTTGGTGATCAAATAATATTATATTTGTTAGAAAAACTATATCAGATTTAAATGGAATTCTTTATCTTAGTTAAAAAAAAACTACCGATTAAAAATAAAGAAAATCGCCGATTTTTCCGTTCCTTTTTCTATCACGAAATTTCAGATTGGCCTTCTATTATTTTATTTCACACACATTTGAAAATGATGAAGCTAACTGTCCTACGAACAAGGTCGTTCCTTTATTGACAAAGAAATGCTTCTCTGGACGACGGATGAATACTGAATATCGGATTTGACGCCTACTATTCCAGTATAACTCATATGCTGTTTAGCGTAATATCACTAAACTTGAACACAAAGCTGTACATATGTAGAGTTGAGCAAGAGAGTATCAGTTTTCCTAAGTTTGCTTATATTTCAAAATTATCCACGCTGTTAGTTAAAGAGGGCGTGTTTTTCGAATTTTATAAACGTTGAACTGTAAAATATCATTTCCAAGAAGAAATGAATAATAACGACCCACTAGTATTTTCTTTGAAAAATATTTTATATGAATCTAATTTCACAGATATTTTTTTTTATAAAAAGATATTAGCAACAATCTTTGAAGGATAATTATTCACAGATTGCTCCATTTATGAGAAAGTAATTCAGTTGTAGTAAACAGAACAAAATTGGCACCAGTTTCTGAATGGGTAGCCTTCGTTCAGTTGAGTTAATTTATTGCAATTTTAATTTTGCAAAATCTAATGATGGCCAACCAAGGACATTAAACGCGCTCAAAAAGGTCTGATGGCATTTTTCGTTACAAATGGGTACTCATGCTAAATTAATTCTCTGTGTAAGAGGGATGAAAATAAGAGGGTGTACCACCCTGATGTTGGAAAGTTAACGTCATTTTGGGGATACTTTTGGGGTCAAATAATGTCAAAATGACCTGCTTATGTCCACATCTGTACTTCCCATGTGCAATACAGTCATTACACAGAAAAGGCGTATTCTCAAATTCGAAGCTCAGCTGGTGTTCATGAATGAGCATTGAGGGCGTCCGATGAAGTGAACGCTTAAAACGGGATAAACATGGTCAATTCAAGAATACGCAGAAAAAAAAATAAACTGTAATTATCGACGTTGTGCGGTAACTATATATGTCAAATGACATGTACAGAGGACGGGCCTGGGGGATTAAATCCACCCGCAGAATTCCACCATAATAAATTGGGGAAATATGCAAGAGGCGGGCGCCTGGCGACAACCAAAAAACAATCATATGGCTCGATAAGAATACCAAGCTCGGCCCCTCACATTCAGAGTAGAATACGCACACTGGAGATTCAATCATTGGAACTCTAAGGTTTTCGCCGAAATAATTTGAATTTTCCGGTTTGTGTTGCTAGTCATGTGGTAGAGATGGCGGATTCGGAGCGATACATGCTTGTATTAACCAAGTTAACACGTATATGCTGTGTCTTCAGACAGGAGGTTTTAATAAAGATTTCTCTCCATTTCAGTTTCAGTATTACAGCTCTTTTTGTTATAGTTCATTATCGTCGACTGAACACCGAATACAATCTCCAGACTGTTTACAGTTTTACTGTCACAGATTGACTGAAATATAAACAAATAAAGTCTTTTGAAGATTGGTACTTTCGGTGAACACAAACAACTATTAATTATCGTCAATTCATTTACAGAAATTTAAATAGCACTAAAAAAGCATACAGAACTGACAACTCTGTTACCTTACAACTCCTAATAAATGTAACTTATGTGACGCAGCAAATTATCAATTTCGGCGAGCAAAACCAGTTAATTGTTACCGAATAACAATTAGAACAACACAGTACTTCATCAAAGAATATCTTATAGCTTCGTTACTGCTGAAAATCTAACAATAGTATTTTTATAACGACATGTACACGGGTAGGAAGTTTACGGTAATGGCGGGTATATTCAAAGCTCACATCTGGGTGACACAAACGTTGCAGAGATAATCGCTTTAGTTCACAAGTTTAACACGCCCAATGCACTCATTTAGCGGCACGAATGAAATAAGTATGATTCAAGTTACAGCAAAATACAACGTACCGTTTTATAGACCTTGGTACACATCACAATATGCAGCATTTTCTGCGACGTTCTTTCGAACAGTCAGGTCGCCATTTCACCTGTCTTGTACGGGGCCGAGCGCCTCCTACCTAAGGCCAACACATTACTCTCCCTTAGGCCGTGTACTTTCACTATAGACACGTCCAAATACCGTAGTTATTACAATACAACACTCAATTCTAGAGGACTTATGATTTGGCCGTTACATACCGGCCTCCTAATTATGGAATCAAACGACATAATTACACCACTGATGCTTTAAAGGTCAAATAATAACACGCAAACACGCGACGAAGGTTTTGGTAACACGAAATCATGCATATCATTGTGGATATGCCTGATTAATTACTGTCAGCCTCAAGAATGAGACAAAGTTTAGCAGCAGGGCGTTGCAAAACCGACGACTTAGTTTTTAGCTTTGCCGACCGCACAAGGCCACGCCTGTCTTTCATAACTTCTAAGACTTTACCCAGAGACCAAGAGCTTCTGGGACTGTTGTCCACCAAAAGGACAACATCACCAACCGCAAGGTTACGTCGCGGGTAAAACCACTTCTGTCTTTGTTGGAGCAGTGGTAAATACTCCCGCACCCACCTTTTCCAAAAGGTGTCCGCCAAGAACTGCACTTGTCTCCAGCGCCTACGAGCGTAATTGTCAGACTTTTCATAAAGTCCTGGTGGTAACTGTTCTCCGGAACGAAGAAGCAAGAGATGATTGGGCGTTAAGGCATCCAAGTCATCGGGACTGTCAGGAACTCTAGTGATAGGTCTTCCATTTAATATAGCTTCGACTTCGCACATCAATGTGTGAAATGCTTCATCACCCAGCCGTATCGTCTGCTCCCTTAAAAGAGAATAGAGGGCCTTTCGTACGGAACGGATCAGCCGCTCCCAGACACCCCCGAAATGTGATGCGGTGGGAGGGTTGAACTCCCAGCAGATATTCTTCTGCAGAAGGGTATCGTGAATCTTGTCAACATTCCACCGCAAGATTTCCTCTCTCAGTTCTCGTTCGGACCCCACTAAATTGGTCCCATTGTCAGAACGAATCAACTTTACAGGGCCACGGCGTGCGATGAAACGCCTTATCGCGTTTATACATGAATCGGTGTCAAGACTGTGAGCAACTTCAATATGCACGGCACGGATAGCCAAACATGTGAACAAGACGCCGTATCTCTTTACAATAGTTCGCCCGCGTTTAAGTTCGAAGGGGCCAAAATAATCTACGCCCACTCTAGTAAATGGAGCCTCTTCCGTGATCAGACGGTCAGCAGGAAGGTCTGCCATTTTTTGCTCACTCGTAGGACCTTGATATCTTCTGCACGTCACACACTTAGACATAATCCTCTTAATTGTAGAATTGGCTCCCAATATCCAATACCTCTGCTGGACTGCGGCAAGAATAGCATTTCGGCCAAGATGTCCAACAGATTTGTGAGTTTCTTCGATAATCATCCTTGATATAGGCGACCCTTTAGGCAGGATAATTGGGTGCTTGGCATCAAAGGGTATGCTTGCTCTTGCAAGGCGTCCGCCAACCCGAATCACTCCATCGATCAACTTCGGGTCGAGTTTTCGAAGAGGCGAGGACTTCTTCACACTGCACTGTTCATCCAGTGTTTTAAAGTCGTCGGCAAAATGTCGTCCTTGAACATGACTCACAAGCACTATCTCTGCTGCATGCAGGATCTCAACTGTGAGAGACGACGACTTTAACCGTTCTGTGTCCTTACTCACTTTGTGCGTCTTGCTCTTCTTTACGTCTCTGGTGAGGTGACCTTTCTTTGTCATATCAGATTCTTTACAAATTTTCCTCTGAGCACCGGTACGGCGTCGTAGATTGCGACAGACGACTATCATCCATCCGACGGCTTTTCGGAGTCGCGTCCAGTCCGAGTAATGTTGAATCAGTCTCTCTATAGGGTGAAGGGTTGTTACAAGAGCAGCACTGGTTACCTTTTTGACTTCAATGTCATCATCCTTGAGAGCTTCCCAGTCTGATGGTTGGGCAGGCCAGTTCTCTTCAGGTTCCCACAAGAAGTCTGGGCCACTGAACCACTGCCTTGTCGACAGGAACTTCATCATGGGCAACCCCCTTGAGGCATGATCAGCAGGATTGGATGTAGTAGGGACATATCGCCACTGTTTAACATCTGATGCCTCTCTGATAACGGCCACTCTGTTCGCCACAAATGTGTGAAACCGACTACTTTCATTTGCAATGTATCTCATTGTTGTCATGCTGTCAGTCCAGTAATAAACACCCCCAACTTGGTAGTCCAACTCATCTAGGATCGCTTTACTAAGACGCACTGCAATGGTAGCGGCTGTAAGTTCAAGACGCGGAATTGTCATTCTCTTCAGGGGAGCCACCCTGGCTTTCCCTTGGAGAAAGGAGCAACACACTCGTCCAGTGTCATCTGTTAAGCGCAGATATGATACCATCCCATATCCTTGGTTGCTGGCATCAGCGAAAGTGTGAAGCTGGCAAGATACAACTTCGCCGAAACTCATCAACTTGAAACAGCGCTGAAGCTTGACCGTTTCAACTTTCTGAAGGTCATGTAGCCATTGTTGCCATTTGACCAATGTGTTGCCTGTTACCTCGTCGTCCCATCCAACATTGTTTCGGCACAAATACTGGAGAATCCCTTTGGCAACTAAA
>JAVTVY010047819.1:0-23222 GCA_036873755.1 Hanleya hanleyi
AAAACAAGGCAATAACGCAGCAATCCAGAAGTAATCAACGCAACACACCAAAAACATGTACATACATTAAAACTTTTACAACAAACCGATTTCTCTCAAATAACCTAAAATCATCTTCATTTACCCGAATGAACAGATCCAAAGTATAGCTGCTTGATAAAAAGACTCGCTTTCAACCTTTAAATATATACAGCTGCATGTGAACTTTCCGTGAGCGACAAAACTAAATTGTTTTATGTGCCTAATTTATCAGATAACCATTGTTGGTATTAACTCAGTTTTGAAGATCTGTTAGCAAATTCCATATCAATTGAAATGTAGGATAGAGACAGAAAGAGAAAGAGAGAATTAAGGTTTGACGTCGCGTTCAGCAACATTTCAGTTATAGAGAGACGATCAGACAAAATTCTAAGTATTCAAGTTAATAAAATAGTTATCCAACACATTAAAACTTACGCACAACGTAAAATGCATGTATGTATTTGTCATATCGAATTTTATCTCAACTTATCTAATTTGGTCATTTTACTTCGTCATATATTGATTTAGTTTCTATTTCCTTGAATATTCTATATTCGACAGTTGATCCTAACCATACAGAAGGCGAAGTTAGTGACATCGTTGTCCCATATGATTTGCTCAGTACAGCGCCAACCGGATCCCTAAAACGATCAACAGAAAGTATTAATTATTAACGCCGAGTTCAGCAATATTTCAGCTATACAGCGACAATAAAAAGAAATTCTACGTATTTCAACAAAAACAACGCAACAAACCAGCAATCCAGAAGTAATCAACACAACACACCTATTTCTCTCGAATAAATTAAAATACAGCCTTCTTTTATCCGACTAAAAGAATCTTCTAAAGTAGCTGCTCGATAAAAAGGATCCCTTTCAATCTTTAAATCTATACAGTCGATCAGAAGATCTTTCACTGTGAGTTGCTCGCGGCATCGAATACACCTTGGGACCGATTCCCTTTTCTGATCAGAGAGTTGAGATACCTGAGATACAACACATATCTCGAATCGTTAGATTCTTGGTATGTCCTTTAGAATAGGTTAACCAGAGGACTATTCTGTGAAGTCATGTGACGCAGTCAGTATGTCGGCACCTCTTCCCACTTCCCTTATGTGTGTTGTAATTAAGTCTATAATTAGATCAATCGCTGCTTTCCTTTCTTGCAGAATGCCTTTGTGATCATCAACGGGGTGGATCCAAGCATGTTGAACCAGCAACATGCAAACCTGATAAAAAAAATATGTGGAAGGCACAATATTGCGTTGTAGGAAGAAACCGCCGTCACATCGCACAACTTCCCAGGCTGCAACAGGCCCAGCATCAATCAACCATGGGGCAGTGTGACATCTGTGGAAGATGGTGTAATTTCAAATGTGCAGAGATCAGAAATTTTGAAGACCTCATGTGCTGTGCACTGACATGTTTTCTGACATATAATTTCCACTTTTTGGGAGCTGCTGGAGTTACATGACATAGTCATAGTGAATAGTGAGTGGCTGTTTGAATATAATGTGATTTCCATCTACATAGTGTTCAAATGAACACGCACAATCAAAGCGTGAATGAGATACATTCTGTGGAAACGATTTGGAGATGTGTTGTTATTAGTTTTATTGACGCTCACATAAAGTTGGTGCTGTCATACGAAATGGGTTTTTCGATAATTGACGCGGTAGTTCTTTTATGGAAGACGGCTGAATATTGAATGTCTGATTTGACGCTTGCCACCAATAATGTCCCGTGTATAACGGGTAATCCATATCCACACAACACAACACAACACAACACAACACCAAGTATAATAAACATCGATTGTTGGCTAAATCTTCTTCCAAATTTCCAAAAAGGGAAATGAGAATCCCGTAATTAAATGGAGCAATCAAGTACTGTATAAGTGAATGATATCCCATGACGCGAAAAAGTATCTATGAAATTCCATCGGCCAGGCAAATATAAATTGTAAACGTAGTTCCAAAAGCACGCCACTTAAAATAATATGTTCTTTGCATAACTTTTCAATCTTCCATCGCAATATAGCCGATATATGTATGAACGCGACGTTAAATTTAATTCTCTTAAATTTCTATGTACATAAATATTCAAAGAGAGAGAGAGAGAGAGAGAGAATTAGGGTTTAACGTCGCATTCAGCAATATTTCAACTATATAGCGACGATCAAACAAAATTCTAAGTAATCAATTCAAAAACTCGGTAAATTAATGCGTTAAAACAGGTACAAACATTAAAATTTGTACAACAAACCAATCTCTCTCAAATAACCTAAAATACAATCTTCTTTCACTCTGCTAAAAAGATCTTCCAGCGTATCTGCTCGATAAAAAGTATCTCTAACAGTTTTAAATCTATGCAGTCCAGGAGAATATGTTTCACCGTCAGATCTTCATGGCAAGGTATACACCTTGGAATCGGCTCCTGTTTTAGTAAATATTCATGAGTTAATCGTGTGTGACGATCCTACATCGTCTAATCATGGCCTGGTCGAAGCGTTTATGACTGTTCAGGTGAGTATAACCAACCGTTTTTTGAACTCGTGAAGTTTGTTATTATCCATAGTATCCCATAGCGATTGAAACAGCCTTCTTACATATGCAGATAGATGGTCTGAAATCGCTGTATGGGAGACCAACAGGGTCAACTTCTCCATCTAAAGCTGCCTTAGCTAGTCTATCAGCTTCAGTGTTGCCTTTGATGTCAACGTGACTTGGCACCCAACAAAACACAATATCTATCTGTTGATCAAATCTGGTGTCATATAATTGTAGAATTTCCAAGATGGTGGGATGAGTGGAATTTCCATTTTTAATTTCTTTAAGGCATGACAGTGAATCTGAGAATATGACATATTTTTCCTTCTAGTGGATCCAATACCTTCTAAAGCAGATAATAGAGTTTTTGCTTCTGCAGTAAATATGGAACTTTTACCTGGCAGTCAATACGTTTTAGTTTTGGGACTAAAGATAGTAGCACATGCTACTCTCTCACCATCTTTAGAACCATCTGTATAAATAGCCTGATGTGAACTGTATTTCTCTCTCAGTAGACCGAATTCCTGAGTATACACGAGCTGGCTCGTGTCTGCCTTTTTATATTTAGTCAGTGAAATATCTACTTCTGGTGTGGCTTACTGCCATGGAGTTGGCAAGAGCTCGTTAGGTAAAATCTGACTAACTTTAATACCAGCTGCTACAACGTGTGGTTTCATACGGATTCCAAGAGGTGGAATAATCAAGGGTTTTAGCGAATATAAATCTGCGTACTCAGGGTTGAAAACAGTTATATGCAGGATTTGAGTGGCTCGAACGCAGTTTTGTGATATATTGCAGCGATAATTCATAAATATTCAAGAACAATTTCTTGTAGCACGTTTGTCCTGGTCATTTAAAGTTGGCTGTTGGCTGGATGTTGAGAACCAAGGGAGGAGAGAAACTTGGGTGTGCACTAACAGAGAGAGAATTAAGGTCTAATGTCGCGTTCAGCAATAACAGAGAGAGAATTAAGGTTTAATGTCGCGTTCAGCAATATTTCAGGTATATCGCGATGATCAAACAAAATTCTAAGTGTTCTAATAAAACCAATTCAACAACCTAGCAATCCAGACGTAATCAACACAACACACCAAAAGACATGCACATACATTAAAACTTATACAACAAACCGATTTCTTTCAAAGATCGTAAGAACTTGTTGATCAAATCTAGTCATATAATATTCATCAAGTTAATAATTTAGTAATGCAACACATTAAAACACACACACAACGTAAAATGCATTATGAAATTAGTCTTATCGAATTCTAGCTCAACGTGTCTAATTTGGCATTTTTTCTTCGTTTTCATATTGATTTAGTTCCTGTTTCCCTGGCCATTCTATATTCGACAGTTGGTCCTAACCATACAGAAGATGGAGTTAGTGACATCGTCGTCCTATATGATTTTTGCTCAGTATAGTACGGGTGACTACAACCACCAACAGAGAGAGAGAGAGAGAATTAAGGATTAACGTCGCGTTCAACAATATTTCAGCTATATAGCGACAATCAAACAAAATTCCAAGCATTTCAACAAAATCAAGACAATAACAAGGAGATAAAAAGAATCTCTCACAATCTAAAAATCTATACAGAATGCCTTTGCGATCATCAACGGGGTGAATACATGTTGCACCAGGAACATGCAAACCGGATGAAAAAATTGTCCAATGCGCATTATTCAGACAGTATGTATTTTTCAGTTTCTGCGGTTCTCTGATTTCAGTCAAAATGGCAGGCAATATTGATTGGATATCGATTGAGTGTAATGTGAAGAAACCGCTAGAAAACACTTATCAACGGCATGGGGCCAAGTATGTTGACCTAAGAACATGCAAACCCGATGAAAAAATATGTTGAATGCGCTTTATGCAGTCAGTATGTATTTTTCTGTTTCTGCGGTTCTGTGATTCCAGTCAAAATGGCAGCCAATAGTGATTGGATATCGATTGCGTGTAATGTGAAGAGACTCGGAAAACACTGGGGCCCCAGAACGGGGGTTCGGCAGTCATATTTGGAGGGGGCCAAATGTGACCGTAACCAATACGGGTTAATGCGGGTTCACATTGTACAAAAAAAACGCCATCACAGTGCGCAACGCGCGATTTCCCAGGCTGAACCAGGCCCGGCATCAATCGACCGTGGTGCAGTGTGGCATCTGTGGAACATGATGTCATTTCAAATGTGCAGAGATCAGACATTTTGGAGACCTTATGTGCTGTATGCACTACAATGTATACATACCCCCGCCCTTTCCCCACGAAGTCCACAACATTTCAACACGCGACATTTCTGCACAAGAGAGAGAGAGTGAATTGAGTGAATTAAGGTTTAACGTCGCGTTCAGCAATATTGCTGTTTTGCGACGATCAATCAATATTCTAGGTATTACAACAAAAACAAGTCAATAAACCAGCAACCCAGACGTAATCAACACAACACAACAAAAATTTGTACATATCTAAGTACTCAAGCCAATAACTTGGTAATCCAGCACATTAAAACTTATGCAACAAACCGATCTCTCTCAAATAACCCAAGATAGTCCTCCCTAACCCGACTAAAAATATCTTCCAAAAGTAGTCGCTCGATAAAAGGAATCTCTTCAATCAGAAAATCTATGCAGTCGACGAAGTCCACAACATTTCAACACGCGACATTTCTGCATATGTGAAAGAGTGAAATAATTACTTCAACAAAAGCAAGGCAATAACCCAGCAAAACACAACACACCAAAAACATGTACATACATTTAAACTTCATCAACAAACCGATTTCTTTCAAATAACCTAAAATACAGTCTCTATTTACCAGACTAAACAGATCTAAAGTAGCTGCTTGTTACAAAGACTCTTACAATCTTAAAATTTATTCAGCTGCATGAGACCTTTACGTAAGCGACAAAACTAGCCAACTACCCGGCAATCCCGAAGTAATGAACACAACGCACCAAAAGACATGCACATACATTAAAATTTACGCGACATTTCTGCATGCGAGTATGTTCAGCAATATTGCTATATAGCGGCGAAGATTATTTCAACAAGAACAAGGCAACGACCCAGCAATCCGAAAATAATCAACAAAACACACCAAAAACATGTACACACACTAAGACCTGCTAAAATTTCTACAACAAACCGATTGCTCTCAAATAACCTAAAATACAATCTTCATTTACTAGACTAAACAGATCCAAAGTAGCTGCTTGATAAAAAGACTCGCTTTCAATCTTTAAATTCATACAGCTGCATGCGAACTTTCCGTAAGCGACAAAACTAAATTCTTTTTTGTTGGTATCCAGTTTCGAAGATTTGTTAGGAAATTCCATATCAGTTGGAATGTAGGAGAGAATTAGGGTTTGAAGTCGCGTTCAGCAATATTTCACTTATATTGTGACGATCAAACAAAATTCTAAGTATTCAAGCTGATAACTCAGTAATTCAACACATTAAAAGATACACACAACGTAAAATGCATATATGTAATTGTCTTATCGAATTCTAGCTCAACTTGTCTATAATTTGGCCTTTTTGCTTCGTTGTCATATTGATTTAGTTTCTATTTCCTTGACCATTCTATATTCGATAGTTGATCCTAACCATCCATACAGAAGGCGGAGTTAGTGACTTCATCGACCTAAGCTATATGATTTGCTCAGTTCGGCGCCAACCGGATTCCTAAAACCACCGAGAGATGGAGAGAATTTAGGATTAACGTCGCGTTCAGCGTTATTTCAGCTATACAGCGACAATCAAACAAAATTCCAAGCATTTCAACAAAAACAAGGCAATAACAAGGAGATAAAAAGAATCCTTCACATTCTAAAAATCTATACAGTCGATCAGAATAAGTTTCACCGAGTTCTTCGCGGCATGGCATACACTTTGGGACTGGATCTTTTTTTTCTGATCAGAGCGTTTCGAGTCTTTAATTAGCCCCATCGTTGTTCCCCTTGCTTGCAGAATGCCTTTGCGATAATCCACGGAGTGGATCCAAGTATGTTGAACTAAGAACATGCAAACCTGATGAAATAATGTGTTGAATGCGCGTTATTCGGCCAGTATCTATTTTTCAGTTTCAGCGCTTCTGTGATTTCAGGCAAAATGGCAGCCAATATTGATTGGATATCGATTGAGTGTAATGTGAAGAGACTGTCGGAAAACACTGGGGCTCCATATTTGGAGGAGGCCAAATGTGATCGTAACCAATATGGGTTAGTGCGGGTTCACATTGCACGGAAAAACCGCCGTCACAGTGCACAACGCGCTACTTCCTAGGCTGCACCAAACCTGGCATCAATCGACCGTGGGTGCAGTGTGACATATGTGGAACATGGTGCCATTTCAATTGTGCAGAGATCAGACATTTTGGACACCGCATGTGCTGTATGCACTACAATGTATACATACCCCCGCCCCCCACAAAGTCCACAACATTTCAACACGCGACATTTCTGCACGGGAGAAAGAAAGAATGAATTAAGGTTTAACGTCGCGTTCAGCCATATTGCTGTACATCGACGATCAATCAATATTCTAGGTATTCCAACAAAACAAGTCAATAACCGAGCAACCCAATAGTAATCAAGACAACACACCAAAAATATGTACATACCTTAAAACTTTTACAACAAACCGATTTCTCTCAAATAGCCTAAAATAGTCTTCATTTACCCGACTGAACAGATATAAAGTAGCTGCTTGCTTTCAACCCTTAAATCTACACAGCTGCATGTGAACTTTCCGTGAGCGACAAAACTAAATTGTTTTTTATGTACATAATTTATGAGATCAACTTTGTGGCATCAAGTCAGTTTTGAAGATCTGTTTGCAAATTCCAGACTGAGAGAATTGAGGCTTAATGTCGCGTTCAGCAATCTTTGAAATGAAAAGCGACAATCAAACAGAATCCTAAGTTTTCAAGTTAATAACTTTTTCTAAAACAACCTTAAATACAGTCTTCGTTTATCCGACTTAAAAGAACTTATCAAGTAATTTGAATGTGACACTAAATATGTATGATGTACATATTATGATCATACTGAGTGCGGGTGTTCATATATATGATCATGCTGAGTTCGGTTATAATTTCAATTCATTTCCACAATCTGTAACAGATGTTTTCACATCTTTCAGGTCTAAACAATCACAGGAGAGAGAATTGAGGTTTAACGTCGTGATCAGCAATATTTCAGCATTTTAGCGACGATCAAACAAAATTCTAAGTATTCAAGTTAACAACTTAGTAATCCAACACATTAAAACATACACAACGGAAACTGCATATGTGTATGTCTTATCGAATTCTAGCTCAGCTTGTCTGATTTAGCCATTTTACTTCGTTGTCATATTGGTTTAGTGTGTATTTCCTTTACTATTCCATATTTGACAGTTGTTCTTAACCATGCAGAAGGCGGAGTTGGTGACATCACCGTCCTATGACCGGCCCAGTCCAGCGCCAACCGGAATCCTAAAATCACCAACAGGGAGAGAGAGAAAGAGAGAGCATTAAGTATTAACGTCGCGTTTCAGCTATACAGCGGCAATCAAACAAAATTCTATTTTTTTCAATAAAAGCAAGACAACAATCCAGCAATCCAGAATAATCAAAAGAACACCTATTTCTCCAGAATGAACTAAAATAGTCTTCTTTTATCCGACTAAAAAGATCTTCTAAAGTAGCTGCTCGATCAAAAGAATCCCTTAGAATCTTTAAATATGTACAGTCGATCAGAAGATGTTTCACTGAGTTCTTTGCGGCATCGAATACACGTTGGGACTGGTTCCCTTTTCTGATCAGAGCGTTTTGATTGTATGATTAGATCCTTCGCTGCTTCCCTTTCTTGCAGAATGCCTTTGCGATCATCAACGCGGTGGATCCAAGCATGTTGAACCAAGAACAATATTTCGACTATATAGCCTCAATCAAACAAAGTTCTAAGTATTTCAACAAAAACAAGGCAATAAGGAGATAAAAACAATCTCCCACAATCTAAAAATCTATAGTCGATCAGAATGTTTCACTGCGACTTTTTCGTGGCATTGAATACACCGTGGGCTGGTTCCCTTTTTTGATCACATCGAGTCTATAATTAGATCTATCGTTGCTTCCCTTTATTGCAGAATGCCTTTGCGATCAACGGGGTGAATCCAAGCATGCTGAACCAAGAACATGTAAACCTGATGAAAAAATATGTTGAAAGCGCTTTATTGCGTTGGAGGAAGAAATCGCCATCACAGCGCGGTACTTTCCAGGCTGCACCAGGTCCGTCATCAATCAACCGTGGGTGTAGTGTGACTTCTGTGGAAGGTGTCATTTCAAATGTGCAGAGATCAGATATTTTGGAGACATGTGCTGTGCACTAACATGTATACCTATCCCCCGCCCCCTTTCCCACGGAGTCCACAACATTTCAACACGCGACATTCTGCCACAACATTTCAACACGCGACATTTCTGCATGCGACGATCAAACAAAATTCTATGTATTCCAACAAAAACGAGTCAATATCCCAGCAATCCCGAAGTAATGAACACGACGCACCAAAACACATACATTAAAACTTATGCGACATTTCTGCATGCGAGAGAGAGTGAATTAAGGTTTAACGTCGCGTTAAGAAATATTGCTGTATAGCGACGATAAGTATTTCAAGAAAACAAGGCAATAACGCAGCAATCCAGAAGTAATCAACGCAACACACCAAAAACATGTACATACATTAAAACTTTTACAACAAACCGATTTCTCTCAAATAACCTAAAATCATCTTCATTTACCCGACTGAACAGATCCAAAGTATAGCTGCTTGATAAAAAGACTCGCTTTCAACCTTTAAATATATACAGCTGCATGTGAACTTTCCGTGAGCGACAAAACTAAATTGTTTTATGTGCCTAATTTATCAGATAACCATTGTTGGTATTAACTCAGTTTTGAAGATCTGTTAGCAAATTCCATATCAATTGAAATGTAGGATAGAGACAGAAAGAGAAAGAGAGAATTAAGGTTTGACGTCGCGTTCAGCAACATTTCAGTTATAGAGAGACGATCAGACAAAATTCTAAGTATTCAAGTTAATAAAATAGTTATCCAACACATTAAAACTTACGCACAACGTAAAATGCATGTATGTATTTGTCATATCGAATTCTATCTCAACTTATCTAATTTGGTCATTTTACTTCGTCATATATTGATTTAGTTTCTATTTCCTTGAATATTCTATATTCGACAGTTGATCCTAACCATACAGAAGGCGAAGTTAGTGACATCGTTGTCCCATATGATTTGCTCAGTACAGCGCCAACCGGATCCCTAAAACGACCAACAGAAAGTATTAATTATTAACGCCGAGTTCAGCAATATTTCAGCTATACAGCGACAATAAAAAGAAATTCTACGTATTTCAACAAAAACAACGCAACAATCCAGCAATCCAGAAGTAATCAACACAACACACCTATTTCTCTCGAATAAATTAAAATACAGCCTTCTTTTATCCGACTAAAAAGATCTTCTAAAGTAGCTGCTCGATAAAAAGGATCCCTTCCAATCTTTAAATCTATACAGTCGATCAGAAGATCTTTCACTGTGAGTTGCTCGCGGCATCGAATACACCTTGGGACCGATTCCCTTTTCTGATCAGAGATTTGAGATACCTGAGATACAACACATATCACGAATCGTTAGATTCTTGGTATGTCCTTTAGAATATGTTAACCAGAGGACTATTCTGTGAAGTCATGTGACGCAGTCAGTATGTCGGCACCTCTTCCCACTTCCCTTATGTGTGTTGTAATTAAGTCTATAATTAGATCAATCGCTGCTTTCCTTTCTTGCAGAATGCCTTTGTGATCATCAACGGGGTGGATCCAAGCATGTTGAAGCAACAACATGCAAACCTGATAAAAAAAAATATGTGGAACGCACAATATTGCGTTGTAGGAAGAAACCGCCGTCACATCGCACAACTTCCCAGGCTGCAACAGGCCCAGCATCAATCAACCATGGAGGCAGTGTGACATCTGTGGAAGATGGTGTAATTTCAAATGTGCAGAGATCAGAAATTTTGAAGACCTCATGTGCTGTGCACTGACATGTTTTCTGACATATAATTTCCACTTTTTGGAAGCTGTTGGAGTTACATGGCATAGTTATAGTGAATAGTGAGTGGCCGTTTGAATATAATGTGATTTCCATCTACATAGTGTTCAAATGAACACGCACAATCAAAGCGTGAATGAGATACATTCTCTGGAAACGATTTGGAGATGTGTTGTTATTAGTTTTATTCACGCTCACATAAAGTTGGTGCTGTCATACGAAATAGGTTTTTCGATAATTGACGCGGTAATTCTTTTATGGAAGACGGATGAATATTGAATGTCTGATTTGACGCTTGCCACCAATAATGTCCCGTGTATAACGGGTAATCCATATCCACACAACACAACACCAAGTATAATAAACATCGATTGTTGGCTAAATCTTCTTCCAAATTTCCAAAAAGGGAATGAGAATCCCGTAATTAAATGGAGCAATCAAGTACTGTATAAGTGAATGATATCCCATGACGCGAAAAAGTATCTATGAAATTCCATCGTCCAGGCAAATATAAATTGTAAACGTATAGTTCCAAAAGCACGCCACTTAGAATAATATGTTCTTTGCATAACTTTTCAATCTTCCATCGCAATATAGCCGATATATGTATGAACGCGACGTTAAATTTAATTCTCTTGAATTTCTATGTACATAAATATTCAAGAACAATTTCTTGTAGCACGTTTGTTCTTGTCATTTAAAGTTGGCTGTTGGCTGGATGTTGAGAACCAAGGGAGGAGGGAAACTTGGGTGTGCACTAACAGAGAGAGAATTAAGGTCTAATGTCGCGTTCAGCAATAACAGAGAGAGAATTAAGGTTTAATGTCACGTTCAGCAATATTTCAGGTATATCGCGATGATCAAACAAAATTCTAAGTGTTCTAATAAAACCAATTCAACAACCTAGCAATCCAGACGTAATCAACACAACACACCAAAAGACATGCACATACATTAAAACTTATACAACAAACCGATTTCTTTCAAAGATCGTAAGAATTTGTTGATCAAATCTAGTCATATAATATTCATCAAGTCAATAATTTAGTAATGCAACACATTAAAACACACACACAACGTAAAATGCATTTATGAAATTAGTCTTATCGAATTCTAGCTCAACGTGTCTAATTTGGTATTTTTTCTTCGTTTTCATATTGATTTAGTTCCCGTTTCCCTGGCCATTCTATATTCGACAGTTGGTCCTAACCACACAGAAGATGGAGTTAGTGACAGCGTCGTCCTATATGATTTTTGCTCAGTATAGTACGGGTGACTACAACCACCAACAGAGAGAGAGAGAATTAAGGATTAACCTCGCGTTCAACAATATTTCAGCTATATAGCGACAATCAAACAAAATTCCAAGCATTTCAACAAAATCAAGACAATAACAAGGAGATAAAAAGAATCTCTCACAATCTAAAAATCTATCCAGTCCATCAGAATAAGCTTCACTGAGTTCTTCGTGGCATGGCGTACACCTTGGGACTGGTTCCCTTTTATGATCAGAGTGTTTTGTGTCTATAGTAAGATCCAACACTGCTCCCCTTTCTTACAGAATGCCTTTGCGATCATCAACGGGGTGGATACATTTTGCACCAGGAACATGCAAACCAGATGAAAAAATTGTCCAATGCGCATTATTCAGACAGTATGTATTTTTCAGTTTCTGCGGTTCTCTGATTTCAGTCAAAATGGCAGGCAATATTGATTGGATATCGATTGAGTGTAATGTGAAGAACCGCTAGAAAACACTGATCAACGGGGTGGGGCCAAGTATGTTGACCTAAGAACATGCAAACCTGATGAAAAAATATGATGAATGCGCGTTATGCAGTCAGTATGTATTTTTCTGTTTCTGCGGTTCTGTGATTCCAGTCAAAATGGCAGCCAATAGTGATTGGATATCGATTGCGTGTAATGTGAAGAGACTCGGAGAACACTGGGGCCCCAGAGCGGGGGTTCGGCAGTCATATTTGGAGGGGGCCAAATGTGACCGTAACCAATACGGATTAATGCGGGTTCACATTGTACAAAAAAAACGCCATCACAGTGCACAACGCGCGATTTCCCAGTCTGCAACAGGCCCGGCATCAATCGACCGTGGTGCAGTGTGGCATCTGTGGAACATGATGTCATTTCAAATGTGCAGAGATCAGACATTTTGGAGACATTATGTGCTGTATGCACTACAATGTATACATACCCCCGCCCTTTCCCCACGAAGTCCACAACATTTCAACACGCGACATTTCTGCACGAGAGAGAGAGAATGAATTACGGTTTAACGTCGCGTTCAGCAATATTGCTATATAGCGACGATCAATCAATATTCTAGGTGTTCCAACAAAAACAAGTCAAGAAACCAGCAACCCAATAGTAATCAAGACAACACAACACAAATTTGTACATATCTAAGTACTCAAGCCAATAAATTAGTAATCCAACACATTAAAACTTATGCAACAAACCGATCTCTCTCAAATAACCAAGATACAGTCCTCCCTAACCCGACTAAAAATATCTTCCAAAAGTAGTCGCTCGATAAAAAGAATCTCTTCAATCTGAAAATCTATGCAGTCGACAAGTCCACAACATTTCAACACGCGACATTTCTGCATGAGTGAAAGAGTGAAATAAGGTTTAACGTCGGATTCAGCAATATTGCTATATAACGACAATAATTACTTCAACAAAAGCAAGGCAATAACCCAGCAAAACACAACACACCAAAAACATGTACATACATTTAAACCTCTACAACAAACTGATTTCTCTCAAATAACCTAAAATACAGTCTTTATTTACCAGACTAAACAGATCTAAAGTAGCTGCTTGTTACAAAGACTCTTACAGTCTTAAAATCTGTTCAGCTGCATGCGACCTTTACGTAAGCGACAAAACTAGCCAACTACCCAGCAATCCCGAAGTAATGAACACAACGCACCAAAAGACATGCACATAGATTAAAATTTACGCGACATTTCTGCATGCGAGTGTGTTCAGCAATATTGCTATATAGCGGCGAAGATTATTTCAACAAGAACAACGCAACGACCCAGCAATCCGAAAATAATCAACAAAACACACCAAAAACATGTACACACACTAAAACTTCTACAACAAACCGATTTCTCTCAAATAACGTTAAATACTCTTCATTTACTAGACTAAACAGATCCAAAGTAGCTGCTTGATAAAAAGACTCGCTTTCAATCTTTAAATTCATACAGCTGCATGCGAACTTTCCGTAAGCGACAAAACTAAATTGTTTTTTTGTTGGTATCCAGTTTAGAAGATTTGTTAGGAAATTCCATATCAGTTGGAATGTAGGAGAGAGAACGAAAGAGAGAGAGAGAGAGAGAGAGAGAGGGACGGACTTCCATGGTTTATGGGGAAATTTCGCCGTCCTAGGACCGGGACTGTGGGGACTTAGCGTTATATGGGGACCTCTCTTTTGGCCCATAAACCACTATGGAGCTCTGACGCTCAGATTCTCTGTTTTGATTATCGAATATCACGTGCTACACCAACCGCTACTTCATACTACGTCATGCAAATGCATTTTTATGCCTAGTCGGTGAAATAAGCGTAAAAAAAAAGTTTTATTTTTTCAGGTGAGATATAATAGTTTATGGGGACTTGTGACTTGAATATTTATAAATTTCCACATTTTTGATTTTGGTTCGGATAAAAAAATTGGAGCTTCTGCGCATGTGTGAACTTCCGGTATACACAGAGCATTGTGGGGGGTTGGGAATCGGACTTTGCAGGCCACTTTGGGGTCGATTCATCATCTCGTCGGTAGGTTTTATTCGGTTAAGTTGTAATAATATAATAATATATTTATTGCGCATTGAAGGCTGATTATACACAAAAGAACAATATGTCACAAGAAACTATAATCTGATCGTTTTCATCGTCTCACAAGACAAGTGGCAAAGTTGTCTGGGCTGCCACTGTCACTCGTCAGACAAAGTTCAAGTAAGGGCCGTTGATAACGGCGTTATAAGTTTCTAATTGTTCTTGATAATTTTATTTTTAGAGTTGAGTTCTGTGGGAATACTCGTCATTTGCATTGACCTCTGTTCGCAAAAGTATGCATCAATTCATCTTCGTAAAGCTCACAAACACAAATTCCGGGGGCAAAAATTTGAAAACATTTATCGCAGTGTTATTGGCGTGTGGTTTTCGTGCTTATTTATAATTGTATAACAGTAGACAACACAGCGAGTTCAAATAAATACTGGACAAACAAGCATTCTTTATCAATTTTCAAGTCATAGTAACTTGTTTGATGTACCATACAAATAGGTGGTGTGGTCAGGTGTGAACTTTATTCTCGGCGATGTGTGTAACCATGCATGATATAGCATGGGGTGCAGTTTTCGATATTTACAGCCTGTTGCACGCTAACAGGTATAATCCCAGAAATAGTAATTCCAGAACACTGCTTCATCATTAATTTACAGTGTTTAATCAAATGGGCCTAGTTTGCACATACAATCTCCTCCCGGCTAAAATAACACGCTTGCATAAATCAGGATAGGGATATAAAGCTGCACTGTGCTCTGGTCGCTCACTAACTGGATGTTATACTCGCTATTGTAACATCGACAGCGTCCCCAGCTCACCTCTCTCGGTTTCGTGTGCTGCCGTGAGCCGTGTTTGACCTCACCAAAACCAAGGAAAGAAGGACCAAAAGTTAAATATAAAATGCTCAAAATATGCACTGATGTATGCGCAAGGGACTCCTATACCATTTTGCAGGAAAATATTCAAAAGCTGGGGAGCCTTTGCAATCACAAATCATGCTTTGCTCACAGATTTTATAGTAGGGTAACTTGTGCACGCAAAGGCTGTCGACACATGAATAACTGACTTCCACTTAATATGCATTTTTGTTGTACACACGCCTGTGCATATTTTAAGCGTTTTATACAGTTGTATCTTAAGAATATACAAATTCGTTTTGAGAATAAAATTACTGGGTCTTCGAACTCAATCCGAGCTCATGACGCCACTGACATGGTGTTTTTCTCCAACTGTTACATGCCACTCAGTATCGATAAATGGGCGTTGTTCATGTTATTGTGGTCTTACTGAATTTAATGATAATTTACTCATGAAATTGTTGAAGCCTATAGCTGATTATTCCCTTCCAATAATCGAGAAACCCCAATTTATTTATATATTCCCATTGTCAGAATTTGTTGATTCTTCCTGAGGAGTTGCCTGAGCTTATGTTCTGTTTGAATTAGTAAAAACAAATGGGGGTCAACGAGCCCGTTTTCCTTCTAATATCGCCCGACCCAGATTTCTTCTGAACGTGCCGGGAAATCATTTGACATTACAGGGGCTTCGCTACCCATGGTGAGTGTGGTGCGAACGCATCCCCCTTTTTGCCAGCAGTAGATTTGTTTGCTGCCAATTAAATTTAATTGTCACAGCAGGCTTATAATCTATATGTCACAGTACGCCTTTAATCACAACGGTCAGTTTATGAGTAAACAAAACGTAGTCAAGTCGGAGTTTTTCTGGCCTATATTTGCTAGCATCCCCACAGCACCTTCAGAATGTGACAGGAACACCAGTGTGCAGAGGAGACATGTATATGATAGCATTTGTGACGGAGCAGCATTTGACGGGGTTAGCGCTCACGTCAGTGGACTTCAGAATGTGAGAGAATGCAACACCGGAGGAATGTAAGAGGAACGCCAGTGTGCAGAGGAGACTCGGTACATACATGTATAGGTGGCATTCGTGAAGGAACAGGGGTTAGAGCTCACGTCAGTGGACTTGAACGAAGCTGTGGACATTTCCACCAAGTTACATCCATGTCTGATGCTGCTCTCCTACACTTCGGGCTAGGTGATAAGGCTGATTAACCTGACTGGGATATAACTGTCACACCCTGACCACACATGCAATTAGAGATATATTGAAGGCAGTTTGGGTTTCATTTCATTTGTCCCTTGGAAACACGCCAGTGTGCCAGGAGTACTTTCTTCTCCAGGTCTCGCAAGTACCGCTACCAGGATGGTAAAGATGGTTTTTCTCACATGCGTTGCCCATCAAACAATTCACAGCTAAAAACATGATCAGTAATATAAACCGTAAATCGGTGTTTGCTACAAGCACTCTCACACTGAAGTACCTGATATTGCTTAAAACAACGGAAGATCCGTATAGCTTGTTTTCATTATTTACAGATCCATTTGAGACTCATATGATGTCAACTTGCTTTAGCTCCTACGATATGCTACACCAATGATGCAAATGCAGCGCCATCTATATTACTGTAGAAGTATAGCCATTTATACTTGTGAATTATGAATGTTGATCTTCAATTATCTTTTCCATTAACAAGAATCTAATACACCCCATTGCCCATAGGAATTACATCGGATACGTTTACACAATGTTTCTCGGTTATTTTATTATGCTTATATTGTTATAATTTAGCATCGCAAGAAACCGGTCATCGATTGCGTTTTCATATTAAAATGTTTAAAAAAGAACTAAAAATACACTTCATTGCAGAATGATTTTAATCACCAGAAATCGCTCAGAAAGTGTCTCTGGTGATCTAGACCCACCGGAGCTTCCGGGGCCTGGGCGGCCCCTGGAGCCTCGCCTTAAGTGCTAGGAAGGTAGCCCCTCCCCAATAAAAATAAAAAGCAATCTTCACACCCCCCCCCCCTTCATTTGAGAACCGTGCTATTTAAATCCTTCTATTGTGATTTCTAGCAGAACAAGAAGTGCAAAGAGTGGAAGTGAGGTAAGTTTTCAGCGCAAATAACAAATCATATTGAAGCCAAGAAATAAACGATACTGCAAGATAGTCGTTACATTAAACAAAATATATACATGTGTACATGTGTACAG
Source organism: Hanleya hanleyi (assembly GCA_036873755.1). Lineage (NCBI taxonomy): Eukaryota > Metazoa > Mollusca > Polyplacophora > Lepidopleurida > Hanleyidae > Hanleya > Hanleya hanleyi. The sequence goes on from JAVTVY010047819.1 coordinate 17,573, forward strand.
CATATGGCCACATTATATCCAGAGTGAGATTGTCAATTTTAATAATCTAAAAGGAATTCAGAGTGAAATTCTGTATTATATTTAAATTATTTATACTTTTGAACATCATTTGCTTGCTGGTGAATATTATAAAAAAAAACATAGGAAAAATAACAAACCAGGCAAAACAAATATGTTACACAGGAGATGACTCTAGAACGTTTAAAAAACTGCTTAGAAAAACCATGAAACCAGTGAAACGAATATAGTGTGCACAGGCAAAGATTTATTGTTTTATTCCTTGAAAATACCCTAAAATGCATCGTCAGGCAGCCCCTGGATCATCACCTATTGTGCTGTCATAGTGGCCAATCAAATAACAATATGTTCATATTTGCAAGAGTTATGGCCCTTGGTTATTAAAATATTTGTGAATTGGGACTTGTCCAGATTATGTGATGCATGCCAAAAAAAGTGACAAACAGAATTTCTATAATTACCCAAATTATTCCTTGTCCGACCAATACAGAACAGATAAGGGGCAGTGTTGGACGAAAGCGGAAGGGGGCATACAATTAAGCAATCTGTGTTCCATTTTTTGTTGGTTTACTATGCCAGCGCTTTTCAATTTAGAGCCTTGCACTACAGTTGCGTGACCTCTCCATGACCTCTGCGCGTTGCCTCGGTGATTCGGTCATGCATAATGAAATCTACGATTGTCTCAACATCGACCATCATTATCAATGGTCAACAATATCTGTTTTCATTCCGATTTCTGAAATGTAGAGATAATGATACTTCAAGCTAGTAAAAGCATTGTTGTACCAATATCTTTATGCTAACTTTAAATGGGATTATATTTTGTATGTACTCTCGTTTCTTCGGTGGTGATTCGTCGTACCTTATTCCCAAAGTCGTCCAGCTTGGGCCAGCGAGCAAACGGTCGGCAAGTTCCAGATGTCGGTGTTTGACCTGGAAACGAGTTAGGCCTCTGAATTGAGAGATGACGCACTCAGGAAAACAGCAAATTAATACTGAATTTTAGATACGTTAGTCGGGATTCTTTATTGCGTCCTTTATTGCATACACATGCCATGAATTATAAATTCATACCCTCACGATTATATCAAGCGTACAGCAGAATACATTCTAGACGTAACATAAACTTCTCACGGAGAACTGGACCACAGTCGAGGCCAGTCACATAGCAATAAAAGTTGTTGTTGTAATTCATCGGATAATTTTTACGATTCTTTCTTGTGCGATTTTCTGCTATGTTTTATAATTAATTGTTTTGCTCCTTACTGAGTGATTTTCTTGGAGAAGAATCAGTGGGTCCTTGTTGCCTACATTCATAACTGTCATCTGACCATTTCTTAAGAAGGCGCTGTTCTCTCTGTCTGAATTGTGGTTTTTGTTCTGCAGTTCACATTTGTCTTGAGCTGTCACCCTTGGAGTTGTATATTTTGGAGTTGAATACCTTGGAGTGGAATATCTTGGAGTTAGTTTAATATCTTGGAGTGGAATATCTTGGAATAGCTTAACAGGCAGCAGTCCTTGGTGGGTTACGGAAAGAGAGCGGGGGGGAGATTTTGGGGGGAGGGGTTGTCGATAGTCTAGTTGACCCTCCCCCAGTGCCACTAGAAATGGATAGTTCAGGCTCTTGTTTAAATACGCTGGAGTTATCGGGAGCCAGATTTCTGAGTTCTGGCTCCCGATAACTCCAGCATATTAAACAAGAGCCTGAACGATCCATTTTATTTGACTACCAGTGCCACCCCATATATTCATCTCGCAATATTTGTCCTCCGATACACAAGGACTGCTACCTGTGGAATAGCTATCTTCGAGTTGAATATCTTGGTCAGTTGAATATTTATCTTTGAGTTGAATATTGGAGTTGAATATTCATCTTTGATTCGAATATCTTCGAGTTGAATATCGTGAAGATATTCACATTTGGGTTTACTATCAAGGCATTTTTATGAACTGTAAATGGTACACTGGCGGGGAAGCATTGCTTGTGCGCCTTTTGCAGAGAGCGTAACATCGATGTAATCTGTACTTTCGCTACCATGGGTGCATATCGTCACTGCAAAAGCGTACGACATGTGGCGCTATATCTTGAACTTGACTTTAGCTTTGCCTACCTCAAAGGAAACCCGACATCAGTACTGTCAATACTTTCATTTGTTGTTGCTGGCTCTCATGCTAATTACCATACTGTTGTTGTCACATGAGCCATGTAATAAAGTAGATGTATTGTGCACTTACATCAAACCAAAATAATTCTGATGAAAACTTGACGACATTCAAGCCTTCAAATACGGTGCTGTACAGTTAACTCGCATGAAACTTGTCCATACATTTAGCCCAAAAAACATTTCATGACCCTGCCACAGTTTTTACCCCTCGGCCAATTTTGGCCATGGGGTATACCGTATTGTCGTCTTGTACGTCCGTACGTGAGCGAGATAGCCGGACAACGGTTGCTCTGATGAAATTCAAATTTGGTGTGCTTATTTACCTAGTCAAGGACCAGCAGCCTATTGAATTAAGACCTGATTGGGCGGAAACCTTAGCGGCCATCTTTAAGTTTATGCAAAATCCATAATGATCCATATCTTGGAAACCATTCAACTGTTTGATACAAAAGTTGGTATACATCATCGATACATCAACCAACTTTGACTGAAATACCAAACCGGCTTTTCTGATTGGCTGGAAATTCTAGAGGCCATCTTTAATTTATGCAAAATCGAGAATGATCCGTATCTCGGAAACCATTCAATTGTTTGATACGAAATTTGGTATACATCATCGATACATCAACCAACTTTGACTGAAATACCAAACCGGCTTTTCTGATTGGCTTGAAATCCTGGAGGCCATCTTTAATTTATGCGAAATCGAGTGAGTGAGTGAGTGAATATGATTTAACGTCGCTTTCAACTATATTTCAGTTATATCACGACGTTGGGTCCTATTACTTTTCACACCCGGGAACCACACGGGTGGGGTCCTATTCCTTTTCACACCTGGGAATCCCACGGGTGCCTCAGTTAGTCGCCTCTTACGACAAGCTGTCTGAGGCGCTGAGGTCTATTCTTGCCATGACCTGCGGTGTGCACAACGACATCACAGGTCAATCCCCAGTAGCCCCACGGGGCTATGCGAAATCGATAATGATTCATATCTGGGAAACCATTCAACTGTTTGATACGAAAGTTGGCAAGCATCATCGATACATCAAGCAACTTTGAATGAATTACCACACCAGCTTTTCTGATTTGCTGGAAATCCTGGTGGCCATATTTAATTTTTGCGAAATTATTAATGATCCATATCTCGGAAACCATTTAACTTTTGAATACAAATGTTGCTATACATCATCGCTACATCAAGTGAATTACAATGAATTACCAAAGTGACTTTTTTGATTGGATGGAAACCATGGCAGTCATTTTTATACGCCCACCAAAAAGCGGACATATTATGTGATGGCGGTTTCCGTCCGACTGTCCGTCCATCTGGTACTCGTGTCCGGTCTATATCTGGGACAGTTTTATATCCACAGTTCCAATTTTTGGTGAGTGGATACCCTACGGGGGCACGATGTGTGACTGTCGCGTACCAAAATGAAGGTCGAGGTCAGAGGTCAAAGGTCACTGGCCTGAAAACAGGAAATCACCGAAGTGTTCGTGTCCGGTCTATATGTGTGAACGTTTTCAATCCACAGTTGCAATTTTTTGTGAGTGGATACGCTAGGTAGAGACGATGTGTCACGTACCAAAATTGAGGTCGAGGTCAGAGATAAAAGCTCACTTTTGCCTATAATCAGGAAATCATTGATCATTGACAGTTTTCCATCTGTAGTTCTAATAGTTGGTGAGTGGATGCCCTACTGGGGAACGATGTGTTGCATACTGAATGTAGGTCGAGGTCAAAGGTCAGTGTGAACGAAAAATCTGGAAATCATTAAAAATTTCTAATTTTTGGTGAGTGAATTTAATAGGGGGAAATAAAATGTCACATACCAAAAATAGGTCAAGGTCAAAGGTCACTGACCCCAAAATCAGGAAATTTAATAAAAATAACAATTTTTTTTTGTGTCAATAGATACATTCGGGGGATGCGATGTGTCACCTACCAAAATATAGGTCAAGGTCACTGTGACCCGAAAATCATGAAATTGTTCAAAATCATGATTTTTTGAGTCCATTGAGCAATTAAGGGGTGCTGTTTTGTCATGTACCAAAACATAGATCCAAGTCAATAACCAAGGCCCAGAATTAAGGTCAAAGGTCAGTGTGACCTAAAAATCATGAAATCATTAAAAATTTGAATTTTTTTGTGAGTGGATTCAATAGGGGGAAATGAAGTGTTGCATACCAAAAATTAGGTCAAGGTCAAAGATCACTGTGACCCCAACATCAGAAAATTCTTAAAAATATCCTTTTTTGTGTCAGTAGATACATTAGGAGGACACGATGTGTCACATTCCAAATGTAGGTCAAGGTCAAAGGTCAAGAACGCTATGACCCCAAAATCGTGAAATTGTTGAAAATCCTGACTTTTTGTGTCCATTGAGAAAATTACGGGGAGACGGTTTGTCATGTACCAAAATTTAGGTCAAGGTCAATAGAACCCAGAATCAAGAAATCTTTAAAAAAAAATTATTTTTGTGTCAGTAGATACATTAGAGACATGATGTGTCAATTATCAAAAAGTAGGTCAAGGCTGAGCGTCAAGGTCACTGTGACCCCCAAAATCATGAAATTAATCAAAATCTTGATTTCTTGAGTTCATTGATATATTGATGGAAGACAATGTGTCGAGTTTCAAAATTTAGAGGAGGTCCAAGGTCAAGGTCACTGTGATCCCGAAATCAGGAAATCCTCAAAAATAACTATTTGTACTGCCAGTAGATACATTAGAGGGGCATGATGTGTTACATACGAAAATGTCGATCAAAGGTTATGGTCACTGTGACCCCAAAATCAAGAAATAATTAAAAGTAACACTTTCATATGCCTGTCGAAGATGAGGTCGTGTAATGCGATGTTGCGTTCTGTCCATTCATCTATTAACATTTGTTGTCCATGCGATTTCTCTAGTTTAAAGGTATGGATTGGTACCAAACTTCGTACCTAACTCGCATGGCAAAGAGTAGCCATACATTTTGAGATCAATTTGTCAAAGGTCAAGGTCACATACACGAGTCCACAGTCCTGCCATATTAGGTAAACTGGGCCATATTCAAAGCGAGGGTCTGGGTCAGTGGAACGTAAACACTGGCGGGAAAGCACGTGACCCAGGATAATCAAATACGCTGAAAAGTCCAAATAATGGCTCAAGTAAAGGAAACGGCAAGGATAAACATAAATTTCTCAAGGACCCCGAAGACGGGCATAACCCGGAGGACATCTACCATGAAAAATTTACTATTTACAATTAATACTATGCTATCAGATTATATGGAATCATCACTACTTCTTACTGTGCAAAATGAATTCTCTCGCATTACGTTGCATTGAGGTTTTCGTGGATTTATCAGTTATTATAAAACATCAGCTGCCGAAACTCACTTAGCCGAAAGCATATTTTAATGATGTCAGTTGCATTTATGTTTGTCGTGCATTCTTCGGTTTTGTCTGTGGCCACGTGGTCA
>JAVTVY010047820.1:0-24856 GCA_036873755.1 Hanleya hanleyi
CTTTTTTTGAAAATTGGGGAGAGCAAACACTTACCAATTTTCAAAATTAGGTCTAGTGCATACATGTCGACGGGTATCAACGGCCTGGGCGCCACCTGCGGACCCAGAGTGTAGAAATCCCGTCTCAACAGCATCCAATTCCGGAGGTGATGACAGACAGACGTATCGCAAACCTCCAGATTACAGCCCTCAAGATGTCAAATGTCGTCCACGGAAATGTCAGATCATAGAAATCAGGATGTCCGTACAGTCCTGATCTGATGAATCCAAACCTAGGAGAATGTTACCTCCGCAGGTACGTCCGTGTACGCCAAACGAGAAGTTTTGAAAAGCTAGGAAAAAGATATTTCATATTTCCTGCTTTATACGAGGGCGTAAATATGCCGTTGACGAAGGTCCAGAACAAACGCACGTGTTATAACACAAGAGCGCTATGAGGGCCCATAACTCTGCCATCTAATTTAACTTGGACAGAGGCGGGTTGACGGTCTCCGGAAATTAAGTCATAAAGCGACTGATACTGATGACAAATCCCGGAAGTGTAGAACCCGTAGATATGCTGGGATGACGAAATCCGGTTCATACTTCATGTAACACACGACAATGCATAAATTAGCGAAGTCTGGGAGGAAAAATATGACTAAGGTTTTAGTGCCCATCAGCTGCACCAAGACGTAGATAATAGTTTCCCACATGAAGTATCCGGACGCTCGCCGTAACAAGCTACCAGATTAAAAACATCGTCATCTATGATCACAGTAGGTTATTATTTGATGTCGTACATGTAGGCTGAAAGACACTCTTGAAAACGATACAGCGCCAAAACCAGCTCCGGAACTGCAACGTCTGGAGTGAATCTCAGTATCCATCGGAAAGCGACGGAGTGAACAAACGACTCCATCCATCCATCCATCCTTCTCCAGGAAGTGGAAAAAAGATTTACGTGGAACGAGGCGTTGACACCTGAACAACCCGAGATATCGCATATCATTACACATACGTCGCTCGCTGAACAAGATCTCCGTTCCTAACCGATACGTTTAAATCGGATGTAAGGTGAAGAAAGGAGCTACTATATGGCGTCCTCGATGAAAACACCCGAGATGGAAGGGCTTCTTGTTCTGGAAGACGTATTACGTGAAGATGCTCTGAAGACAAACCAAATCATTTTCAAGAAGAAAAGCTGGCTGATGGGGAAAACCGGAACTGGGTCAGATAACATGTACTGATGCCACTGACCGGAAACCGGTCGCCGAAATAGTTGTCATCAGAGTAGCAGCGGCCGAAGAATGTGTCCTCCAGCAAGGATACGCCATAAACATACGCAAGACGCTGCCATGACTGCTGGGATCGTAGTATGAGAAATATAAACCGGAATCATAAAGTCGCTGAAATTTCTCATAACTGAAGCATTCGACCTGGCGGTCTACGAGTAGCTGTCACCCGGTCGTAAGAACCTGATAGAGAGTTCGACATACCGGAAACGTGACAAACTCGTAGCGACGATCCCTAGAAGCAGTAGTCACTGGGGAAACATCACTGTTCCCTGTGCTTGTTTATGAAGGTCAAAAGCTATGATGTCTGACACAACACAAGCGTTGGTTATTGAGAATTTGTTGACTTCCGCTGTAACGAGAAGACTGTCAATTCTCGAACCAAATATGTTCTCCAGCCCTCCTCGACGCCGTCTTAGAAGAATGGCTGAGACGGAGGAAGAAACACCGGTCAAATGTTCTCCGTGCAAACTGGAGCAGTACAGGTGAGATTTGACCTCCAAAAAGGATTTAGGTGCGTACTGGGACGAACACTTCAACGCCACAGCAATGATACCTCAGTGTCGGAAGAAAAGAACAGCACATTACCGCCGGAATGAAGGCTCTTCCATATTGTCATCCACTTTAGAAGAGGAAAGACAGAAGAGAAATATAGATTCTGTGCTTACACTACAGGTAATACAGAACTGAATAAGTCCGGGGTAGCTCGGTATGAGACAAGTATCATGGAAACTGATAGAGTATCCATTGAAGCTTGCCTACCAAACCGATCATGTTGCTGGAACTATTCCGTTGCAAACCGAGGAAACGATGACGAGGCGACGCAGTCTCATACACCACCCTGGACACTCGCCTGCCAGGAGTAGTTTAGCCGCAATAGGGATGTAACCTCAAGAAGAATAGGTAAATCGTAGGTTCTTCCGGTTACGTGACATCGGAGATGAAGTCCCTAGGTCGCGGCAAGCGACTACGTCATCATCGCCGAGAAGTCTGTCATCAATTCCACATTCTCCACCGGAAGTAGAGAAGACGAGGGAATGCGATTTTAACAGAAACGGTTCCAATGAAACCAATCCGTGTCAAGTTTAGCCAGATAACATGTTCTGGCGTAACTGACCAGCATAATCACAATCCCATGATGAGCTGTGTGCCGAAGAAGACGAGTCGAAACAGGTCTCCATAAGAGGATTTCTTTAGTGAATACGTTCACTATACCTCTAAAGACACAGTCGAAGTGGAATACCCAGAGGATCGACCAGGATCCCATAGGGCAGAAACTGCAGAAGATCACGTATTCTAGGAAAGTACGATCACTCCTTGTTTCGTTAAGATGATCAAACTCGGCAAGCATTGTCAGAATTTTTTGGGAATAGATGTGACGTACAAATAGTTGAACGAAACAGACCCAAAATGTATGGTTCAAACGAATTTGATCCAAATTCTGACAATAAGTCATACCTGGAGATAATGCTCCATTCATGACGCAACAGCAACACCCAATCGTCAGGGTCTACATAAGTCATATGGATCAACGAGGAACCGGAAACTGATGGACGGTAAAGGAATGCGCATGCGCAAACCCTCGTTAAGACCCAAAGACCATTGTAAAGCTGACTAGAGGGCCCGGGTGATGCTGTGACCCTGCAGAATGAGTTACAAACCGGAGTGAAAACCGGAATTGACGTCATACTGCCCAGCTGCAAAGTCATACGACCAGATACCAACGTTGCTAGTTGACAGATGTCGTAGACAGGAAGGAATGCGCTATGAAGATAGGCAGAACTTCAGGCAGCTAGATATGGGAATAAATCACCTGCATTCTCGAAACTGAAGAGCGAGATACAGCGGTGAAAATTCGCCAAATCGGAAACGATTGAAGCAATGGAGTGGCCAAGTATCCGAATCCATAAAACAACAACCGTTTCGTTGACATCAAAGCAGGCATTTGTATGATCGAAACCAATACGTAGAACGCCGTAGTTGATGAACTTGTCTTCACAACTTACGATTGTAAGTTAAATGTGAAAACAGGATACTCTCAATAGTTGCGTAATCGTCAACAGTAAGTTGTTATAAGAAACAGCAAAATGGTGACATAATCTGTACTTCCTCTCCGAAGTCACAGACGCCAATGAGATTGCCGACGTTTGTACGGTCGAAACCAATACGTAGAACGCCGTAGCCCCTTAAAAGAAGGAATGCGCTATGAAGATAGGCAGAACTTCTGGCAGCCAGAAATGGGAATAAATCACCTGCTTTCTCAAAACTGTAGAGCGAGACACAGCGGTGAAAATTCGCCAAAACGGAAACGGTTGAAGCAATGGAGTGGTCCAATATCCGAATCCATAAAAGAACAACAGTTCCGTTGTCACCAAAGTAGGCGTTTGCACGGTCGAAACCAATACGTAAAACGCCGTAAATGATGATCAGTTGTCTTCACAACATACGATGAAGACAGGAAACTCTCAATAACTGTGTATACGTCACCGGTGAGTTGTTATAGGAAGCAGCCACATGGTGACACAATCTGTACTTCCGGTCCGGAAGTGACAGAAGTCGTTGAGAGATAGTCGGTCTAACTGGGTACTTAGGCCGAAGGTGCAGATGAGCAACATTCACTACCTGTGTATGAAGATAGGCATAGGTCTAAATACGATACCGTATGCCTCACAGATTAGAGATGGAAGTGAAGATCTGCATAACCGGAAGTCGAATGTGATGTAAGACCTGATGGTTGATAACATTCAACGTTACCGGATGTGGCCGAGCAACCGAAACAATAGGATACGATGAGGCCCCTTTTGCGTCCCCCGTCTTTCTTCCGTAATGAACAGATACGGGGGAATACAAGGGCTGTGTATAGCTGAGTATAGGCATGCAATTCTTATCGTCGAATAAACAGCCCAATGGAACAGGTATTTATTCTTTTATTGTAGAATAAATAGCTCAGTGATACGTCGTATGTCTGTGTAATCGGAAGCTGAAGCCACGTAAGTTGAAACATGCGCCGTATATAACAGCAGATGTAGATGTGCAACCTTTACTTCACGTCTCGAAAGATGGAAAACGACAGTAAACACCCGATGTACCGGAAGTCGAATGTGACAACCGTTGTAACATGAGAAGTTACACTACGAGGTACATCGGACTACAGAAGCCACCGAAGGAAATGATGTAGGCCTGTACACCGCATGACGAACAGGAAATGCAGAGTAAGTCGGAGCAGTGTAGGAATCAGCCGGTCTGCTACACATCGATGACGTAACCGGAACACAATACATCGATGACGTAACTGGAGAACTAAACATCGATGGTTGAACCGGAACATCATACACCGATTACGTAACAGAACATCACAAGTTGCAGCAAGCCTGTAGAAGGATGTAGTTGCCGAAGTCGGAACATGCGCAAGAACAGAAGCGGAAGTTCTGAAGATGATACCGGAAGGTATGATGTAAGAGGTTGCATGAAGATATCCGAGAAACTCGGAATAGACGTAGACCGGAAGTCATAACTGGACCCAGGCGTACGTGGTTGTAGTACCGGTTGAGAAGCTGCGGGGTGCTGACAATGGTTGTGGCAGAGCCCTATATAATCTCGGCACATTCAAAAATGAACGGTCAGATTCAGCAAAACCGGATACTGGTGTAATAGTCACCGATGACAGGAAGTGATGATATTACAGATGCAGCAGACATCTCCGTAGTTTGTGTGGACGGCGATGAGCTGGGCCGAATTGTTTATAAATTCTCCGGAAGTGACGGGTCCTTGACAGGGGGGTAGTCACAATCTCCGACTTTATCGACGAAGTTCCAGTTTGCTGAGGAAATAGTAGACACAGCAAACCGGAACAGGAGTTATTACAACCGACGACCTTACGGAAGTGGTGTAATAACGGAAGAAATTGCAGGCACATCTTTTCTCAATTTCTCCGGCATTGTTGTAGAAATATCTTCTGTATGACAAGGCTGTACCAAGGTGTTCGATGCAGCCGCCGATTACCATAATCTGAAATTGGAAGTAGGGAACAACATATGCGATCAAGGTCATCTCGTATCTGGATGACGAACGCCATTTTGTACCAGTTACAAACTTCACATAATCAGAAATAGTTGGAAGAATATTTATTACAACAATGAAGTGAAACGGGGTGTCATTTTAACATGAAATTACGTTAACAGACATAAGAAAAGAAGGCTCTCCGTCTCTAAAGACGAGACGGAGAACAATACAATTTCTCGGCCCGCCAGACGGGAGACGACAGAAATTCACTAGCACATGAACCGACAAGATATTTCCTTTTGTCAGAAATACGCTGACGGGACAAAGCTTATTCCTCTTACAAACTGGTCAAACCAGTTTCTCCCGACACAACGGACCCACCAAGGTGTGCCCGCAAGCCGGCTTCATAGACCACATACAACGCAGACAATGGAAGCCATTTTATTTGATTCAGACATGATTGAATACTTCCCGACGGGTGAGATTTCCAGGCCCGGTAGGCAAACCAAGAATCACAGAATCACAGTAAATCCAAGGTATTAATCCCAGGTAGAATCCGAGGTAATATCCAAGGTAAATTCCGAGGTAATGCGTGGTAAACTCAAAGTAGATCCATAGATTTTTCAGACGAAATTGAGAACACGTGTTTCCACTACGACTTGTAGAAGAAAGAAGGAAGTGACGCGGTCGGACAGATTGGATTCTGGGTACTCGCGCATGGGCACTGGGGAGCTCAGGGGATTATTTTGTTTCTGTGGTAATGTGTTACAATAGGCAATCGCGTAGGAACACGATAGCAATAAGGTATGTGAAGGTAAGTTTTACAGCGCAAGAAATTGTAGAGTTCAGTGACCAATATTGGATGTAGAGCTCAGTGAGCAGTATTGAATGTAGAGCTCAGTGACCAATATTGGATGTAGAGCTCAGTGACCAGTATTGAATGTAGAGCTCAGTGACCAGGTATTGAATGCAGAGCTCAGTGACGAATATTGGATGTAGAGCTCAGCGAGAAGCATTGAATGTAGAGAGCAGTGACCAGTATTGAATGTAGAGCTCAGTGAACAGTATTGAATGTAGAGCTCAGTGACCAATATTGAATGTAGAGCTCAGTGAACAGTATTGAATGTAGAGCTCAGTGAACAGCATTGAATGTAGAGCTCAGTGATCAATATTGGATGTAGAGCTCAGTGACCAGTATTGAATGTAGAGCTCAGTGAACAGTATTGAATGTAGAGGTCAGTGACCAGTACTGAATGTAGAACTTGGTGAGTAGTATTGAATATAGAGCTCAGTCAGCAGTATTGAATGTAGAGCTCAGTGACCAGTATTGAATGTAGAGCTCAGTGAACAGTATTGAATGTAGAGGTCAGTGACCAGTACTGAATGTAGAACTTGGTGAGTAGTATTGAATGTAGAGCTCAGTGAGCAGTATTGAATGTAGAGCTCAGTATAATAATAATAATAATAAACTTTATTTAAAATCGATGGCCCGTTCAGTCAAGATGGATGATCTCCCTTCCACAGGGTTGACAGAAAAATATACATACAAAGAAACACACAAACATGGTATACAACAAAAATATATAAAAAATATATTAGACAAGAAGACATTGTTGATATTAATGACTAGTAACTGTATATATATTTGATATAAGATATTGATAATAATTCCTTTTAAAACTCTTCAGTGAAGGCGCAGTTTTCAGTGATAACGGAAGGTCGTTCCACAGTTTTGCTCTGGAATATGACAAAACTTTTTCGGAACAACTCGGTTCTAATTTTCGGTAGATAAAAGTGATGAGTATTAAATACCTGATGCATCAAGTCCAACCATGAGGACACGCTTTGATGTGTCCCGAGATGAACCACAGCCCATGGTGATGACCAGAGAGGATCCTGCTTATGTGTAGTCAGCTCTGACTTGGACAGCAGCATTCAAGGAAGGAACAACCACAGTTATGCCTGGAAGTATAAGTTGTACAGTACGGTATTAATAACATCCATCGAGATTTTGAAGTAAGTTAAAGTTGCAGAATTATTAATGTACTCCACCTCCATTTGTTACTGGGGGAGGGGGGGGGGGAGGGGGTAGAGGAATACAGTTGGAGTGTCTTGTTAACAATTCATTCCCCACATATTTAAAGTGACAAAATTGTGCCCCCCCCCAAATACATGGTTGAAAAAGTTTGGTTCCCCCACCCCACACCATATGTGATGTCATCTTATTAAGTACATTTACATGTACAAATATTTATTGCGAAGAGGCAGGGCGACAAATCTTGTAGTGCCTGATCCATATGGAGGGGGGAGGGGGACGGGAAAGTCGACCCTTATTGGTACCGGAATCTGTGTTAATATCTGGGTTTTTTTCAATGGGCTACATACATCAGAAAACACAATATTGAGATCAGGACATAGATTTCAACTTCCACCAAGGAGGCATAGTCCAAACTTAAAGGTTATACCAAATGACTCTATACTACTTTGCATTAAAACATACCCAGTAGTGTTCCAAACAACAAATTAGTATTTTTTTCTCGAATAATGTCGTCGAAGTGGGTTTTAGGACACAAATAGCACACATGTGAGGGAAAACGTATTGGAGCCGTGACCTCTAGCTGGTGCAGGACGTCATAACCTGATTACGATTGCGCCCTAAACGTCATAGCCTATGACGTCGGGCGTTGTTACGAAAGATTTACCCAACTGTGGGAGTTCTAGCGTGATGTCGCTGACATTTTGACGTCACAACAGACATTTGAGCGAGATCGTAATCAGGTTGTGACATCACAGGTCAAGCGGTCACAGCTTTCGCCGTTTTGAAAGGGGCATGAAATTGTCGCACTTTACTGCTGCTATTTCCAACCTTGGGCAGTTTGAAAACATACAAAAATGTAAAACAAGTCTATATAATCACCTCTACAACAATTTAGCACAAAAAAGTAGCAGATTTTGAGACCATTTTGTATAACCTTTAATGGTTTCATGTAAGTCTGGATTAGATTTCATGTTGATTAGTGGAAAATTTAGCACTATTTTAGTAACTGAGGTTGTATGGGCTAACTATAGATGACAAATTTCATTGTTTTAACCCAACATGCCCGAGAAAGGAACTATATGTTTACAAACTTCAAATGTTGAATGTTAGATACATAGATAAAAGATTATTGATTATTGCCTCTATAAGGTAATACAATATGAACCATATTTATACAGCTAGAATATCTTTATTCCTCCAAAAATTATTGTAGCATGCAAGATCTCTGTTGCCAAGTTTTATAACACTTGTGTCTGATTCCGCTGAATAACCAGGGCTAGGGGATGTTTGTTTGGGAGCCATATGTTTGACATCTCTATGGTGTTCACATGAACAATCACAATTAAAGTATGACTGAGATACAACAATTAAAGTATGACTGAGATACAACAATTAAAGTATGACTGAGATACAACAATTAAAGTATGACTGAGATACAACAATTAAAGTATGACTGAGATACAACAATTAAAGTATGACTGAGATACAACAATTAAAGTAGGACTGAGATACAACAATTAAAGTATGACTGAGATACAACAATTAAAGTATGACTGAGATACAACAATTAAAGTAGGACTGAGATACAACAATTAAAGTATGACTGAGATACAACAATTAAAGTATGACTGAGATACAACAATTAAAGTATGACTGAGATACAACAATTAAAGTATGACTGAGATACAACAATTAAAGTATGACTGAGATACAACAATTAAAGTAGGACTGAGATACAACAATTAAAGTATGACTGAGATACAACAATTAAAGTATGACTGAGATACAACAATTAAAGTAGGACTGAGATACAACAATTAAAGTATGACTGAGATACAACAATTAAAGTATGACTGAGATACAACAATTAAAGTATGACTGAGATACAACAATTAAAGTATGACTGAGATACAACATACTCTGGAAAAGGACTTTGGATAAAGAATACTGGTCAGCGGTTAAAGGATAATTTGAAGAAAGCAACATAATATTCCTGTCATTATTAAAAACTGCTGACTGCTTTTAAGGTGTTTAAGTGAAGTGAGAGTTGTTCAATTGTTATAGGGCATTTTGGAAATGCTGAAAAGCAAGTACCCATGCAAATGACACTGTTTGTCAATCTTGCTCGGACTGACCTAGTTCCGACAGAATACAAATCTCACCTGCCCTGATATCATGACATTTGGGGTCAAATTATCATGTGATATCTCCATTTTGTCTTAGTTGAGAGACCACGTGGGCATGTAGTGTCATGTGATAATTTGACCCCAACGTCATAATCGAGGCCGGCGAGATTTTTATTCTGCATATCCAAACTAGGTCAGTGTCACAGCCGAGTTGGCCGAAGTTGTAACGGAAATTGTCTGGATGCTAAAATTCAGGGTCTTTGGACGATTTACGGCCCATAATTGATGGATTATGAGAATCTTTGGATGGTAGCACGAAGAATTAACCTCCAAAGAATAAAATAGGAGGTGAAATATAGATAGTAGGCTAATTTCTGTGAAAATGTATACGGATGATTGAGAGGTCGTACTTTAGTGAGTCACCATGTCCGATATATTGTTGACGATACCCCCTAGCTAATTAATTTGCCAAACACCTGTGGCCATAATTTGGGGAACACTCTCACGTGATTCTGATTCTCACATGTGAGGCTATCTGAATTCAAGACTACAAGAGTCGCAAAAACTGAATCCGCTCAGTCGACCCAATCGCTTAGAGAGATGAAAAATCCTGTAAATTACCTTTTTTCATTATGTTATTATGCTTGATACCGATAATTGCAATTTTACATTTAAATGCAGATAATGTGACAATCCTATGAATGAGCTGTTTCCGACTTTCCTGTGTACAATCCTGAAATTTACAATCAGTCTCGTGCCACCATAACGATATTTTCAAAATGGCTACCGATTTAGTTTTTGAAAGATCGAGCGTGATGATTTTTTTTTTCTTTTGCCGTTTATGGAAATGAAAGCAGCACTGGACAGAGGAAATAAATGACCACTGAAGTAGGCAAACTGAATGTGTATTCTGTCCAGGCGAATGCTAACCGGTGCCGTAGGTATTATTGCTTTTTGAGCGCGAGTTCACCCGATGTCACCCAGATCGGAAGGCGGAAATTTTGCGATGGGAAATTTGGATTCGGCGGCTAAACCTTACATTGTCAATGTCATGGAATTAGATGTCAGACTCGGTAGCGTTTACCTTGTTAAACTAGTACCGGTAGCACCAGTGAAAAATACCCATCGAGTTAAAAGTGGATTTACAGATAAACAACAACAACAATGCTGTCTACTTTCTCAAGCATAAGAGAACAAACAACATTTTTGGGAATATAGCATCATGTGATTTTGTCTTGTAGCACCAGTGAAAAATATCCATCGAATTAAGAGTGGATTTATAGAAGAACAGATGAACAGCAACAACTTTTCTGATGTAAACATGACCTGAGAAGGGCTGTCAATGTTATGCATTGAATCATGGGTAGTTTCGGAGCAGTAACTAAGCTTATAGGCATAATGGACAGGAAATATGTTGTTGTTGGAGAAAGCGCTAGTCCAAAGGTTTCGTATTGGACTATAGAAACCCCATATTTCGTCACACAGCAAGATCAGTGTCCTAGTGTGCCAGGCTGCAATTTTCAACAACAATCTATCAATGCGGCTTTACCGTGTATATGACTAACAGTTCAACCAAATTTCGCTCTTTACGAAATCGTTCAGGATATGGTACCACAGTTTTTCGCGAAAGGTGTAACGTCCGGAATGTGTTGTTGTCCGGAATCATTCGAATCACCCTGGCAGCAGCGAGTAAACAAACATGACAAAGCAGGGCGCGCACCACAGATGCGTTGTGAAATGTGCTGAGCTTCAGAGAGACGTTGACATCTGCCTTCGATGTATATTTTCGTAGTATTACTACACCAACTGATGCGAAGTCAATAATTGAGTTCTCTCGACACCTGCGAATTATGAAACAACGCAGTTTACGCAAGCAATTAACGTATCTAAGATTGAAATGGGTAGATACAAAAATAAAAATAAATCTAATCCGGTTACCGAAAGACTATGCATTGCAAGGTTTGTAATTTAGGCCTTGTTGAAGATGAGAATTCTTCTGTATGTCCTTTATATACCCAAGAACGAACGAAGTTTTTCGGTCCATACTTCATGTAAGCGAGCACGAGAGAGATAGACTTCCCACTATTAAGGCATGCCTTCTGTTTTAAAGGCCGCGTAGCGGCTTTTGAAACATTTTCATAAGGGGTGGGTGGTCGGGGCTGAGAGTGGTAATCATCCTAGCTGTCTGTATGCTGTATCTTTTCAGAGAAACGGCATTGCGGTATTTAACAGTTCATTGTCCATCTAGCGATAGATACGGCACTTTGGATAGTATTAATATTTAACGGCAGACAACATATGCGATCAAGGTCATCTCGTATCTGGATGACGAACGCCATTTTGTACCAGTTACAAACTTCACATAATCAGAAATAGTTGGAAGAATATTTATTACAACAATGAAGTGAAACGGGGTGTCATTTTAACATGAAATAATGTTAACAGACATAAGAAAAGAAGGCTCTCCGTCTCTAAAGACGAGACGGAGAACAATACAATTTCTCGGCCCGCCAGACGGGAGACGACAGAAATTCACTAGCACATGAACCGACAAGATATTTCCTTTTGTCAGAAATACGCTGACGGGACAAAGCTTATTCCTCTTACAAACTGGTCAAACCAGTTTCTCCCGACACAACGGACCCACCAAGGTGTGCCCGCAAGCCGGCTTCATAGACCACATACAACGCAGACAATGGAAGCCATTTTATTTGATTCAGACATGATTGAATACTTCCCGACGGGTGAGATTTCCAGGCCCGGTAGGCAAACCAAGAATCACAGAATCACAGTAAATCCAAGGTATTAATCCCAGGTAGAATCCGAGGTAATATCCAAGGTAAATTCCGAGGTAATGCGTGGTAAACTCAAAGTAGATCCATAGATTTTTCAGACGAAATTGAGAACACGTGTTTCCACTACGACTTGTAGAAGAAAGAAGGAAGTGACGTGGTCGGACAGATTGGATTCTGGGTACTCGCGCATGGGCACTGGGGAGCTCAGGGGATTATTTTGTTTCTGTGGTAATGTGTTACAATAGGCAATCGCGTAGGAACACGATAGCAATAAGGTATGTGAAGGTAAGTTTTACAGCGCAAGAAATTGTAGAGTTCAGTGACCAATATTGGATGTAGAGCTCAGTGAGCAGTATTGAATGTAGAGCTCAGTGACCAATATTGGATGTAGAGCTCAGTGACCAGTATTGAATGTAGAGCTCAGTGACCAGGTATTGAATGCAGAGCTCAGTGACGAATATTGGATGTAGAGCTCAGCGAGAAGCATTGAATGTAGAGAGCAGTGACCAGTATTGAATGTAGAGCTCAGTGAACAGTATTGAATGTAGAGCTCAGTGACCAATATTGAATGTAGAGCTCAGTGAACAGTATTGAATGTAGAGCTCAGTGAACAGCATTGAATGTAGAGCTCAGTGATCAATATTGGATGTAGAGCTCAGTGACCAGTATTGAATGTAGAGCTCAGTGAACAGTATTGAATGTAGAGGTCAGTGACCAGTACTGAATGTAGAACTTGGTGAGTAGTATTGAATATAGAGCTCAGTCAGCAGTATTGAATGTAGAGCTCAGTGACCAGTATTGAATGTAGAGCTCAGTGAACAGTATTGAATGTAGAGGTCAGTGACCAGTACTGAATGTAGAACTTGGTGAGTAGTATTGAATGTAGAGCTCAGTGAGCAGTATTGAATGTAGAGCTCAGTATAATAATAATAATAATAAACTTTATTTAAAATCGATGGCCCGTTCAGTCAAGATGGATGATCTCCCTTCCACAGGGTTGACAGAAAAATATACATACAAAGAAACACACAAACATGGTATACAACAAAAATATATAAAAAATATATTAGACAAGAAGACATTGTTGATATTAATGACTAGTAACTGTATATATATTTGATATAAGATATTGATAATAATTCCTTTTAAAACTCTTCAGTGAAGGCGCAGTTTTCAGTGATAACGGAAGGTCGTTCCACAGTTTTGCTCTGGAATATGACAAAACTTTTTCGGAACAACTCGGTTCTAATTTTCGGTAGATAAAAGTGATGAGTATTAAATACCTGATGCATCAAGTCCAACCATGAGGACACGCTTTGATGTGTCCCGAGATGAACCACAGCCCATGGTGATGACCAGAGAGGATCCTGCTTATGTGTAGTCAGCTCTGACTTGGACAGCAGCATTCAAGGAAGGAACAACCACAGTTATGCCTGGAAGTATAAGTTGTACAGTACGGTATTAATAACATCCATCGAGATTTTGAAGTAAGTTAAAGTTGCAGAATTATTAATGTACTCCACCTCCATTTGTTACTGGGGGAGGGGGGGGGGGAGGGGGTAGAGGAATACAGTTGGAGTGTCTTGTTAACAATTCATTCCCCACATATTTAAAGTGACAAAATTGTGCCCCCCCCCAAATACATGGTTGAAAAAGTTTGGTTCCCCCACCCCACACCATATGTGATGTCATCTTATTAAGTACATTTACATGTACAAATATTTATTGCGAAGAGGCAGGGCGACAAATCTTGTAGTGCCTGATCCATATGGAGGGGGGAGGGGGACGGGAAAGTCGACCCTTATTGGTACCGGAATCTGTGTTAATATCTGGGTTTTTTTCAATGGGCTACATACATCAGAAAACACAATATTGAGATCAGGACATAGATTTCAACTTCCACCAAGGAGGCATAGTCCAAACTTAAAGGTTATACCAAATGACTCTATACTACTTTGCATTAAAACATACCCAGTAGTGTTCCAAACAACAAATTAGTATTTTTTTCTCGAATAATGTCGTCGAAGTGGGTTTTAGGACACAAATAGCACACATGTGAGGGAAAACGTATTGGAGCCGTGACCTCTAGCTGGTGCAGGACGTCATAACCTGATTACGATTGCGCCCTAAACGTCATAGCCTATGACGTCGGGCGTTGTTACGAAAGATTTACCCAACTGTGGGAGTTCTAGCGTGATGTCGCTGACATTTTGACGTCACAACAGACATTTGAGCGAGATCGTAATCAGGTTGTGACATCACAGGTCAAGCGGTCACAGCTTTCGCCGTTTTGAAAGGGGCATGAAATTGTCGCACTTTACTGCTGCTATTTCCAACCTTGGGCAGTTTGAAAACATACAAAAATGTAAAACAAGTCTATATAATCACCTCTACAACAATTTAGCACAAAAAAGTAGCAGATTTTGAGACCATTTTGTATAACCTTTAATGGTTTCATGTAAGTCTGGATTAGATTTCATGTTGATTAGTGGAAAATTTAGCACTATTTTAGTAACTGAGGTTGTATGGGCTAACTATAGATGACAAATTTCATTGTTTTAACCCAACATGCCCGAGAAAGGAACTATATGTTTACAAACTTCAAATGTTGAATGTTAGATACATAGATAAAAGATTATTGATTATTGCCTCTATAAGGTAATACAATATGAACCATATTTATACAGCTAGAATATCTTTATTCCTCCAAAAATTATTGTAGCATGCAAGATCTCTGTTGCCAAGTTTTATAACACTTGTGTCTGATTCCGCTGAATAACCAGGGCTAGGGGATGTTTGTTTGGGAGCCATATGTTTGACATCTCTATGGTGTTCACATGAACAATCACAATTAAAGTATGACTGAGATACAACAATTAAAGTATGACTGAGATACAACAATTAAAGTATGACTGAGATACAACAATTAAAGTATGACTGAGATACAACAATTAAAGTATGACTGAGATACAACAATTAAAGTATGACTGAGATACAACAATTAAAGTAGGACTGAGATACAACAATTAAAGTATGACTGAGATACAACAATTAAAGTATGACTGAGATACAACAATTAAAGTAGGACTGAGATACAACAATTAAAGTATGACTGAGATACAACAATTAAAGTATGACTGAGATACAACAATTAAAGTATGACTGAGATACAACAATTAAAGTATGACTGAGATACAACAATTAAAGTAGGACTGAGATACAACAATTAAAGTATGACTGAGATACAACAATTAAAGTATGACTGAGATACAACAATTAAAGTATGACTGAGATACAACAATTAAAGTATGACTGAGATACAACAATTAAAGTATGACTGAGATACAACAATTAAAGTATGACTGAGATACAACAATTAAAGTAGGACTGAGATACAACAATTAAAGTATGACTGAGATACAACAATTAAAGTATGACTGAGATACAACAATTAAAGTAGGACTGAGATACAACAATTAAAGTATGACTGAGATACAACAATTAAAGTATGACTGAGATACAACATACTCTGGAAAAGGACTTTGGATAAAGAATACTGGTCAGCGGTTAAAGGATAATTTGAAGAAAGCAACATAATATTCCTGTCATTATTAAAAACTGCTGACTGCTTTTAAGGTGTTTAAGTGAAGTGAGAGTTGTTCAATTGTTATAGGGCATTTTGGAAATGCTGAAAAGCAAGTACCCATGCAAATGACACTGTCTGTCAATCTTGCTCGGACTGACCTAGTTCCGACAGAATACAAATCTCACCTGCCCTGATATCATGACATTTGGGGTCAAATTATCATGTGATATCTCCATTTTGTCTTAGTTGAGAGACCACGTGGGCATGTAGTGTCATGTGATAATTTGACCCCAACGTCATAATCGAGGCCGGCGAGATTTTTATTCTGCATATCCAAACTAGGTCAGTGTCACAGCCGAGTTGGCCGAAGTTGTAACGGAAATTGTCTGGATGCTAAAATTCAGGGTCTTTGGACGATTTACGGCCCATAATTGATGGATTATGAGAATCTTTGGATGGTAGCACGAAGAATTAACCTCCAAAGAATAAAATAGGAGGTGAAATATAGATAGTAGGCTAATTTCTGTGAAAATGTATACGGATGATTGAGAGGTCGTACTTTAGTGAGTCACCATGTCCGATATATTGTTGACGATACCCCCTAGCTAATTAATTTGCCAAACACCTGTGGCCATAATTTGGGGAACACTCTCACGTGATTCTGATTCTCACATGTGAGGCTATCTGAATTCAAGACTACAAGAGTCGCAAAAACTGAATCCGCTCAGTCGACCCAATCGCTTAGAGAGATGAAAAATCCTGTAAATTACCTTTTTTCATTATGTTATTATGCTTGATACCGATAATTGCAATTTTACATTTAAATGCAGATAATGTGACAATCCTATGAATGAGCTGTTTCCGACTTTCCTGTGTACAATCCTGAAATTTACAATCAGTCTCGTGCCACCATAACGATATTTTCAAAATGGCTACCGATTTAGTTTTTGAAAGATCGAGCGTGATGATTTTTTTTTTCTTTTGCCGTTTATGGAAATGAAAGCAGCACTGGACAGAGGAAATAAATGACCACTGAAGTAGGCAAACTGAATGTGTATTCTGTCCAGGCGAATGCTAACCGGTGCCGTAGGTATTATTGCTTTTTGAGCGCGAGTTCACCCGATGTCACCCAGATCGGAAGGCGGAAATTTTGCGATGGGAAATTTGGATTCGGCGGCTAAACCTTACATTGTCAATGTCATGGAATTAGATGTCAGACTCGGTAGCGTTTACCTTGTTAAACTAGTACCGGTAGCACCAGTGAAAAATACCCATCGAGTTAAAAGTGGATTTACAGATAAACAACAACAACAATGCTGTCTACTTTCTCAAGCATAAGAGAACAAACAACATTTTTGGGAATATAGCATCATGTGATTTTGTCTTGTAGCACCAGTGAAAAATATCCATCGAATTAAGAGTGGATTTATAGAAGAACAGATGAACAGCAACAACTTTTCTGATGTAAACATGACCTGAGAAGGGCTGTCAATGTTATGCATTGAATCATGGGTAGTTTCGGAGCAGTAACTAAGCTTATAGGCATAATGGACAGGAAATATGTTGTTGTTGGAGAAAGCGCTAGTCCAAAGGTTTCGTATTGGACTATAGAAACCCCATATTTCGTCACACAGCAAGATCAGTGTCCTAGTGTGCCAGGCTGCAATTTTCAACAACAATCTATCAATGCGGCTTTACCGTGTATATGACTAACAGTTCAACCAAATTTCGCTCTTTACGAAATCGTTCAGGATATGGTACCACAGTTTTTCGCGAAAGGTGTAACGTCCGGAATGTGTTGTTGTCCGGAATCATTCGAATCACCCTGGCAGCAGCGAGTAAACAAACATGACAAAGCAGGGCGCGCACCACAGATGCGTTGTGAAATGTGCTGAGCTTCAGAGAGACGTTGACATCTGCCTTCGATGTATATTTTCGTAGTATTACTACACCAACTGATGCGAAGTCAATAATTGAGTTCTCTCGACACCTGCGAATTATGAAACAACGCAGTTTACGCAAGCAATTAACGTATCTAAGATTGAAATGGGTAGATACAAAAATAAAAATAAATCTAATCCGGTTACCGAAAGACTATGCATTGCAAGGTTTGTAATTTAGGCCTTGTTGAAGATGAGAATTCTTCTGTATGTCCTTTATATACCCAAGAACGAACGAAGTTTTTCGGTCCATACTTCATGTAAGCGAGCACGAGAGAGATAGACTTCCCACTATTAAGGCATGCCTTCTGTTTTAAAGGCCGCGTAGCGGCTTTTGAAACATTTTCATAAGGGGTGGGTGGTCGGGGCTGAGAGTGGTAATCATCCTAGCTGTCTGTATGCTGTATCTTTTCAGAGAAACGGCATTGCGGTATTTAACAGTTCATTGTCCATCTAGCGATAGATACGGCACTTTGGATAGTATTAATATTTAACGGCAGATTGAGATAAGGGGCCGAAGTGCTCCGCCGTCACTGAGACCAATCCGTCACTGAGACCAATCCGTCACACAGACCAATGCTGTTTATGCTGGGGCTAGCAGGGGGTTGAAAAGCTGTGCTCGCCGGTGCGTAACGACTGACGGCCATCGCCTAAACAATATCAGAGTCCGCTAGGAAGCTCTGCCCAACTGCTAATAGGACGTTAGTGGCTCTGTGTGGGGTAAATCGATTAATTAAATCATGTTAATTAAAGTTTTAGTTGCACGAGCAGGACTCACGAAGCCGTTTTCTACAGAATGCAAGCTATTATGTAATAATTTTTTTTTACTATCATATAATAAAAAAAAAATTTACCTACAAAAAGGACACTGAACAACACAAATATGACAAACTACACTAATTTTATTTAATTCACAATAAAGGCAATTTTGTTTAATGCAACCTAATGTTATTTCAATGCTTTTTAAATGGAGCACTAAATCTTTTTATACGGCAAAATATTTACAACTACAAAATAATTAGGACATACATAAATAATTCTGGGATTCATACAAGTAATACGAGTTATTCCTGCGACCTTGATTGAGAAGATTAGTATCCTGATAGACTACAACATACGCCGCATATCAACTGATTCATTCTAACTCATTAGAGACATAATGAAAACAAGACGCTTCTCTAGTAAACAGAGAAAACGCTACAAGAAGCAGAGACATTAATTATGTCAATACATGTCAACGTAAATCTCACCTCTCGAGACTGGCAATAGCTAAGACATATATTAGAAGTCGGATGTTAACAGATAATGATACCACCTACTTCGAAACTGGGGAGATATTTGGATTTCTTCCTGTTGCCTTTTATTAAAAAGCAACATACCTATCTTGCGGATACTTCAAATTTCATTTCATCAGTGCTATCCTTGTTACATATGATATCACATCGCTGTACACAAATCTGAGTTTTGAAGGGATAGCCGCAGCCCTGAAGACTGATCTCACGACGAACAACGATATCGTATATGACATAAAAAGGCCATCGATAGAATTACTGGTAGAAATAGCCAACCTCATCCTTACAGAAAACGAATTTGCATCTACTGGTAAATATTACCGGCAAATCGTGAGAGCACCAATGAAGGCAATTCCATCACTCGAGTTAGTGATTCTGCTATTTATCAGCACATCAACATGCTGATGGAGCGGTTCCCATTACAGCATAATATCCTGCGTCACAAACGATACCGGGACGATGGTTATTGGATTTATAAGGGGTCAGAAAAAAGATGTACGAGACTTCTTTGAGATGGCAAATAATGCCCATCCAATGTTAAAGTTCACTTTCGAGATATCAGACAGATCTATCAGCTTTTTGGATACCGTAACATTCAAAGGGAAGAGATTTGAAAGCAACGGTATTCTGGACATCAAATGTCACACCAAGGCAACCGAAACATACCAGTATTTACATCGAGACTTGGCAGGTAAGTTTGAAGAAATACTCGAATTCAAGAAAATACCAAAAACTGAATCCACTCATTTGAGTAGAAAAATACTCAAATATTCGGACTCGTATGAATCCCTGTAATTGTATCTCATATCAACAGTAATACAGAGTGAATGAATTAATATTTTAGCTATCGGCAAATGAATCATTATCCGGTCATAAAACTAATATTTTTCTCTGAATTCACATTCAGAACAAGCAATACAATATCAAAGCAATTACGAAATTTTACAATGCTGAACATCATGGAGAGTCAGTTTTCGCTACATCCTGTTAGAATTTGTTTTAATATAAAATACTATAATTTTATAAAATATACTCTAGAGTGCAGTAGGATGAATGGAGGGATCGGGTCCTGGCTGTCCCCTGCTAAGACAATGGCTTGGGTAGCTAGGATAATCGCTGCTCCTCGCTGTGCCATAGAGCACTTAGTCGCGGCGATGCCTTGATCACTGCCGCATTGGTCTGTGTGACGGATTGGTCTCAGTGACGGACTGGTCTGAGTGACGGCGGGAGCACTTCGGGTACTGTTGATTGAGACGGCGGCTGATGGTTCTCTCCTTTTCCTCGGCGGTGGAATGGAGACGGTGGTTTGAATAGTCTCCCTTGCTTAGAAGCACTTTCTCATCAGTGGTGGAATGAAGACGGTAGTTTGAATATTATACTTTTGCTCAGCGGTAGATACGGCACTTTGGATGGTATCAGTTAGCGGCAGATTGAGACGGCGGTTTGATAGCCTTCTCCTTTTTCTCAGCGGTGGAATGCAGACGGTGGTTTGAATAGTCTCCCTTGCTTAGAAGCACTTTCTCATCAGTGGTGGAATGAAGACGGTAGTTTGAATATTATACTTTTGCTCAGCGGTTGAGACGGCACTTTGGATTGTATTATTATTTAGCGGCAGATTGAGACGGCGGTTTGATAGCCTTCTCCTTTTCATCAGCGGTGGAATGGAGACGGTGGTTTGAATAATCTCCCTTGCTTTGAAGCAATCGGCTGCTTACTTTTTCATCAGCGGTGGAATGAACACGGTGGTTTGAAGTCTCCCTTGCTGTGAAGCACTTTTTCATCAGCGGTAGAATGAAGACGGTAGTTTGAATATTATACTTTTGCTCAGCGGTAGATACGGCACTTTGGATAGTATTATTATTTAGCGGCAAAAAGTTTGATAGCATTCTTCTTTTCCTCAGGGGTGGAATGGAGACGGTGGTTTAAATCGTCTCCCTTGATTTGGAGCACTTTTTTCTCAGCGATGGAATGAAGACGCTAGTTTAAATATTATACCTTTGCTCAGCGGCAGATACGGCACTTTGGACAATATTATTATTAAGCGGCAGATCCAGACGGCGGTTTGATAGCCTTCTCTTTTTCCTCGGCGGTGTAATGGAGACGGTGGTTTGAATCGTCTACCTTGCTTTGGAGCAGTTTTCATCAACGGTGGAATGAAGACGGTGGTTTGAATCGTCTACCTTGCTTTGAAGCAGTTTTCATCAGCGGTGGAATGAAGACGGTGGTTTGAATCGTCTACCTTGCTTTCAAGCAGTTTTCATCAACGGTGGAATGAAGACGGTAGTTTGAATATTATACTTTTGCTCAGCGGTAGATACGGCACTTTGAATAGTATTATTAGTTACCGACAGATTGAGATGGTGGTTTGATAGCCTTTTCCTTAGCGGTGGAATGGAGACGGTGGTTTGAATCGTCTCCCTTGCTTTGAAGCAGTTTTTCCTCAGCGGTGGAATGAAGACGGTAGTTTGAATATTATACTTTTGCTCATCGGTAGATACGGCACTTTGGATAGTATTATTATTTAGCGGCAAATCGCACCCCGGAGATTCAGTTTTCCATCCCTTGTATGCTTTGGCATGACATTCCATCCCGTGGAGCATGTTTTCCATCCTGTGGAGCAAAACATGGCCGAAAGTACACGTTTCACGGGGTCTCCAGACAGAGTGAAAGATACAGATGAACAAGGGCGGAGATTGGTGGATAATCTTGTAGCCTATCAGGGGCCTACTTAATCATAGAAGAGATATGATCGCAATTCCCTCTCTGTCAAGATTCCGTTTTCCGTAAATAAGCTACACAGTTAGAGCTGTTGTGGGTATTTTGACAGAAAAGCCCGCATTATACCCCCAATTGGAGTCATTTTTATCACATGGTCCGTCCGTTTTCAATGAAATATACTGCCAATGTTACTAGTATACACATCTGTTGTTGTAAAGTCAGTTAAACTGACTAGAGAACCGCTGATGAACTCAGCTGAGCTAATTGTATTGCGGTAGTCCATACCACGGGGCACGACAAGCCATCCCTTGGAGCAAGAAAAATAGATAAATTCCTCTAAATTTGAGAAATAGTCTGAAATTGAATTTTATATTCAAAGTATATGGAAAATGTATACGAGTTAGTAAGTGAACGTAACTAGCTGCAACATCCATGGGCGCCATAACGACAGTCGATGATATATTTTGGTGAAACGTTGTGCATTACAGATAATAAACCTCATTTGTAGGACAGTAGTATGTAGCCGGCAAATTGACGCTAATTCTCCCCGGATGTAAAAATGACGTCACAATTGAGGGTGTGGCGCCATCTCTACACTATGGATGCAAGAGAGACAACTCGGGCATTGGGGAGTTATTGGGGAGGTGTGCATTGACAAAAAAAAAAAAAAGTTCCGGCAAAAAAAAAAAAAAAAAAAATGTATTCATGCGCGGTGATGCGGTTTGCCCGCGGTTTTGGTGGTGATTCGGTCTCGGGAAAAAGCTTCCGCGGAGAGAAAGTAATCCCTAGATAAAATGGTCCGATGGGGTCGAGTGAGGTATCAAAGTGAAGCTTAGGTGAAGGGGCATCTAATGGGTTGGGTGTGGGGTTGACATATCGGCCTTCTGCGCATGCGCGGCGGCCGAAGGGTATGAAAATAGCCTTTTTGGAGCTATGGGAGCCCCTAGTTGACCGATGGGGTCGAGTGAGGTATCAAAGTGAAGCATTCATGAAGGGTCATCTGATGGGCTGGGCGCGGGGTTGAACTATCGGCATTCTGCGCATGCGCGGAGGCCCAAGGGTATGGAAATAGACGTTTTGGAGCTAGGGAAGCCCCTAATGGACCAATGGGGTCGAGTGAGGTATCGATGTGAAGCATTCGTGAAGGGGCATCTGATGGGCTGGGTGTGGGGTTGAAATATCGGCATTCTGCGCATGCGCGGTGGCCCAAGGGTATGGAAATAGCGGTTTTGGAGCTAGGGGAGTCCCTAATGGGCCAATGGAGTCGTAGGAGGTATCAAAGTGAAGCATTCGTGAAGGGGCATCTGATGGACTGGGCGTGGGGTTGAAATATCGGCATTCTGCGCATGCGCGGTGACCCAAGGGTATGGAAATAGACGTTTTGGAGCTAGGGGAGCCCCTAATGGTCCAATGGGGTCGAGTGAGGTATCAAAGTGAAGCATTCGTGAAGGGGCATCTGATGGACTGGGTGTGGGGTTGACATATCGGCCTTCTGCGCATGCGCGGTGGCCCAAGGGCATGAAAATAGCCTTTTTGGAGCTAGGGGAGCCCCTAATGGTCCAATGGGATCGAGTGAGGTATCAAAGTGAAGCATTCATGAAGGGGCATCTGATGGACTGGGTGTGGGGTTGAATTAGGGTCATTCTGCGCATGCGCGGTGGCCCAAGGGTATGAAAATAGACGTTTTGGCATCTAGGGGAGCCCCTAATGGTCGAATGGGGTCGAGTGAGGTATCAACGTGAAGCCTAGGTGAAGGGGTATTTGATGGCTGGGTGGGTGCATGTAAAATTTTTCCTGAAAAAAAATACGGAACACGGACTTTATCGAAAAACCTGGGAAAATGCCTATATGGGGTATGAGGGGTATATAGGTCGCCGGGCTTAACGGGGCTTGTCTATCAACAGAGTTATCTTCCCCTAGTTCCAGGGTGGGTGTATGTAAAAATTTTCCTGAAAAAATACGGAATACGGACTTTATCCTAAATTACGGGAAAATGCCTATATGGGGTATGGGAGGTATAGGACCATCCTGGGAAACGTACTTCTATACATTTGCGGTAGGGTTGTGAGGTCTCGTTTTACTCGTCTCGTCATTTAGAACATGATAGGAAGTGTCCCCGTGCGAATCGGTGAAATTTTTGAAAAAAGTCACCGAACCCCATATAGTCCCATACTGAGGGTATAGGATCAATGTTTGTCCCCTGGGAAACGTACTTCTATACATTTGCGGTAGGGTTGTGGGGTCTCGTTTTACTCGTCTCGTCATTTAGAACATGATAGGAAGTGTCCCCGTGCGAATCAGTGAAATTTTTGAAAAAGTACGATATAGCCTCATATAGTCCCATACTGAGGGTATAGGATCAATGTTTGTCCCCTGGGAAACGTACTTCTATACATTTGCGGTAGGGTTGTAGGGTCTCGTTTTACTCGTCTCGTCATTTAGAACATGATAGGAAGTGTCCCCGTGCGAATCGGTGAAATTTTTGAAAAAGTACGATATAGCCTCATATAGTCCCCATACTGAGGGTATAGGATCGATGTTTGTCCCCTGGGAAACGTACTTCTATGCATTTGCGGTAGGGTTGTGGGGTCGCGTTTTACTCGTCTCGTCATTTAGAACATGATAGGAAGTGTCCCCGTGCGAATCAGTGAAATTTTTGAAAAAGTACGATATAGCCTCATATAGTCCCATACTGAGGGTATAGGACCGATGTTTGTCCCCCTGGGAAACGTACTTCTATGCATTTGCGGTAGGGTTGTGAGGTCTCGTTTTACTCGTCTCGTCATTTAGAACATGATAGGAAGTGTCCCCGTACGAATCGGTGAAATTTTTGAAAAAAGTCACCGAACCCCATATAGTCCCATACTGAGGGTATAGGATCAATGTTTGTCCCCCTGGGAAACGTGCTTCTATACATTTGCGGTAGGGTTGTGGGGTCTCGTTTTACTCGTCTCGTCATTTAGAACATGATAGGAAGTGTCCCCGTGCGAATCGGTGAAATTTTTGAAAAAGTACGATATAGCCTTATATAGTCCCATACTGAGGGTATAGGATCGATGTTTGTCCCCCTAGGAAACGTACTTCT
>JAVTVY010047821.1:0-24492 GCA_036873755.1 Hanleya hanleyi
GGAAATCGTTTGTTGTATAAGTTTTAATGTGTGTTTGTTTAATGTGTTGGATTGCTAAGTTACTAACTTGAATACTTAGAATTTTGTTTGATCGTCGCTATATAACTGAAATATTGCTGAACCTTAATTCTCTCTCACTCTCCTTAAATTTGGGCTATAGACTCAGCAACAAGTTCAGGTTAACGCAAATTTTTTATTTCGAGTGGTCACACCAACATTTTATCCAATGTTCTTGATATCATTGACCCAATTGTAGTCAAATGTTACAGAAATACAAGTATATTATTGTCGAGAGGAAAGTTGTAGTGAATGTTAGCCCTACCTGGCCTGGATGGGGTCGGGCTGCATTATGGCCCTCCACCATTATGGCCCTCCACCATTATGCCCCTCCATCAAACTTTCTGTCCTATCACGACAAAAAATTGAGAGTTGACACTCGTGACTTGCTAGTTTATCATATTGGAGTCATTTTGAGCCTATTTGCATAACCCCGAGCAGAGGATCTGAGGATATGGGTGAAATCATAATGGCGAACATGTGGAGTGCCAAAATAGTGACGTTTTATTAAAACAACATGCTTTTCTGCGAGGACATTGGGCAAAAACTATTTGATTTCACATCAGATTATTATTTACTAATTTATGATGCAGTTTTTCCGAAGAAAACACACAAAAAATACACTTTTGGGGGGAAATGACGTCATTGTGACATCATCAAAGCATTTTCTGCATATAGTTTGGTGAGTTCCAGCTTCGTAGCTGAAGGGGTAAGAAAAATTTCGGCTCCAAGGCCTGGACAGGTCCGAAAATCTCGTCACAGGTAGGGTTAAAATTGGGCTACATACTCAGTACATACACTCTTAAAACGCAAATATTAGATTTAACATCTAAAGAGTTGGAGGAGGGAAAGCATTTAGAAACTGTTGTTTCACCACTATTAAGTGTTGGATGCAACAGCTTGAAATGTTGCATTTGACACTTAAAAGTGCTGAATACAACACTTTCTACATGTTTTTCCTCCTCCAACCCTCTAGATGTTAAATCTAACATTTGGGTTTTGAGAGTGTACAGTCTACTCTCATAAGTCTTTGATTGTTGTCAGCTGGGACACTCAAGTTCATTCTCTGTCTCTCCTATGGTAAAATCGTATGTTGTAGAAATATGTATGTGATTGGGAAATGAAATTTTATCTAAGTCATTCATTTCTAATCCAATCAATAAATAAATATTTAGTAATACACCACGATTAAATAGTAGATGTTTACATGGTGAGATGAAATTCGATCTGAATAATTTATTTTTTACTAGAACAACCTCAAAAATTACATACTCATACGTTTTTGGTCAAGGAAGTTTAAAATCCCCATTCACTATCTGCCCCATATGCTTTCATGTTATGTGGTACACAGATTTTAATTGAAATTAATGAAATTAATAAAAAAAAATATGAAAAGAAGTCCGGATCCCCCCACCATTTGCAATGGGCCTATACCACTGATACATTTTCAATGTCCACTAACATGGAAAACCAATTGGAAGGACCTTAGTTTATACTGTTAAAGTCATGCACGTGAATGTTCAGTAAAGGTGACCGTGAGAGCAGATTTAACTGTACATAGGAGTTTCCATCGTCAGAACGTTTAAAATGTCCATAAAAAAGTTTAGTGGGACAAGACTGCAAATATAAAATTGTCATGGTATTGTATACACTGTGGACATTTCTAGAATAATAGAGTTACGTATTATGTGAGTCATCCATCTGGAGTTTTCTCGAAGCTGTCGTGACCGATTTATCATAATTGCAAATGGCCGACGCACGAAGAGACCCGTATTACGCCGGTAATTGGGTCGCAGCGCCATCTGCACAAGCCTACGCTTGTATACATACTGTTTTGTGGGTTAGTTATTTCGAGCTTTCTAGAAGCTATTGTGATGGTGTCTGGGTTTAATCATGCGTTAAAGCTGTACCGGTGGAAGCTTCTTGGTTTGATAGAATAATCTCGAATGCCCGATAGAGTATAAATAGCCGCACGTTCAGTGATCGGGAGAGATTCTAGCTGGCTTCTATGTGGGTGCATTAGATTGTGCTACTGGATAGTACCTTTGCCTGAGATTACTGACTGCTGGATTGTATATTCCTGTTGGATTACTCCTGTGTGTTATGACCGCTGGGTTATCTATACGTAATTGAACTGACGGAAACTGGACAGCAGCTGAGCGGTGTGGACTATCAAAATACAGGAACGCGATTTCTGCGCGTCGGCACGGACTGTATAGAGATTTGCACTTGGTGTGCTTTAGAATAGGTTCCCCAGAAGACTATACTGTGAAGTCATGTCGCTCTGTCAGTATGTCGGCACCTCTTCCCACTTCCCTTATATGCGTTGTAATCTGAGAGATACACCGGTATAGCATTGAACAGTAAGACTTTATTTGACATTTATTTGCTGTATTACCCTGACTTAATTTGTATATGATTTTAGTATTATAAATAAATATTTGATTGTCAATATTTGATTTCACGAAAGCTTTCTTTTGCGTTTTTCTTATTATCGTTTAGACGTAACAACATAAACAATCATCCTCTTATCATTTGCTGATAGATATTATCGTAGCTTGTGCCTAATTCCGCGTAACCCGGGACTAGGGGCCGTATGAACCCATGGACTTCTAGATCATCATGGTGTTCATATGAACAGACGCAATCAAAGCGTGACTGAGATAGATCATTCTCTAGATGAAGACTTTACTACGAATATCATATGGATTAAGAGTACTGATCAGCGATACGTATTGATATTTTCGAAACATCATGGTGTCTTGCCGGTATCATTGGAAACTGTTGACTGCTTCTCTCTTGCAGGAAACTAGCCTATGTTTATGTATACTATGCTTTTTTAATAATTTGATGCGAATGCCGTTGTATGGAATATGGAATAGGTCTTTGGATTATGGACGCGAAGATTCTTTAATGGATGACGGCTGAATAATGAATGACGGACCAGTCGCTTGTTATTATACATTTACAGCAAAATATCTTTAGCGCACAATTCAAATAAATCTAATTTCGCTTATCTTGGGTTGAGGGCCGTGTGACCATTACTTCCATTAAACGGTTCAAATATTTTACACACGAAGAACCAATTCTTCACTGGCATGCGTTCTATCTTTGTTAAACGAGTCGAGTGAGAAAAACTGTTTATGTATGCAAAAATAAAGACGTTGCTGACTACAATATTCACTGACCAATGGACTACATACTCAGTTGATGACGACATGCAACTGTTCCATGTCTTGTCAATCTCGCTGAATCCTATTTATGGCACAGTGATCGTTTTTCATACAGAGAGGGGAACAGACAGTTTTGGGAGAATACTCTCTCATTCAGACATAAACAATAAAAATAAATGTCCTTTCCTTGAGGTTTTCTCCATACAGACAGTTACTTGTACCGCCGTCTTGACCTTTCCAGAGCCAGCTTGTGTATTCAAGACCAGTATTAACTGTGATCAGTGCTTAATTTTGTGTTCCAGTGAACTCTCATCACCTTTGACATATCGTCAAAGGTGTTGCTTTATTGTTTTCTCCCATTCGATTTTAACCCTATATCAACATAAATGTGCTCACCGTCCAAGCTGTTATCATATATTTAATGTGATTTCTTGTACATATTTCTCACTCTGTTGAAGACGTTCTGGTGAGCGTCGCAACGTCAGTATATAAAAATTCGAAATCCAGAGAACCAGTTCTTCGATTTGTTAATGTATACAGTGGTGTGCATTATGGATACACACTGTTTTTTGACTTTTAAGTTCCTATGTCCTATGTCCTATGTTAATAAAAGAATAAATTTCCAACATTAATAATTAAAAAAAAATCTCGTCTGTCATGTATACCTATTAATGTACCTATTAATGTATTAATTTAGGATTTAACAGTCATGCGGCTGGTGTCACACACGATGTGGGTTCAGTTTCCACCGGAGTCAATCTCTGATTTCTGTACTAATCGTATTCCACCGTCACACATAAATATTCCATTTCGTCATTCTGTCACTGTGAACCAGTCAATAGGAAAGACGACATAAACATTCACATCATGAATATAATGATGCCACTGTTGAGAACAAGTACAAAACAGCCATGCGATGCTGGCAGCCTATACATCATACTTCCATATTTGTTGAGTTTGTATGCATATTAAAGAAAAAACAAATACTGGAAAGGACATTACATTGACTCAGTGGAAAATGTGATATCAAGTTCTAAACGTATTTAAACAGACGCGGCTTCCTTACAGCATCCTGACATTAATTATGGCCAGAATAACGCATACTAAAAGGTGATTATACAACACGTGTTTGTTCAGCTGGACAGATACAATGGAATTTAAATTACTACATGAAGATGTTCATTGAAATGAAAAATAAATCGTTTCAACTGACTCCAGTTTGCCTAACTGATGTTCAGGGAATGTCTAAGACATTACGTGCCTCAGATTGTTTCTCTGACTTAACCGAATAAATAGTTTCCCTTTGCCAAGATTAAATTGTTTCGCATTGATCTGTTCGCTCTCATTGCCTTTTGTAGAAGCGTTTTGAAAGTGTTTCTGTAGCGTCCATACTTCACTCTGAACAAGACACGTACGTAGGTCAATAAATACACATCGTCACCCGCAAAAGCTTCTGTTTATTGCAAAAAAGTGAGAGCGGTAGAATTAGGTAGAATTAGATCTAACGTCGCGTTCACCAATATTTTAGCTATATAGCGATCAAATAAAGTTTTGTCAAAGTACGCGGACAAAGTGTCAACAATCCAATGCCAATCTAAAACACAACACTGGAACATTAAAATTTATTTATCAAACTGATTTCTCTCAAATAACTTAAGATCAAATTTTCTCTCACCCGACTAAAATATCTTCTAAACTAGCTACTCGATAGAAGGAATCTTAGACAACTTTAAAACCTATAGAATTCATCAAAATATATTTAACTGTGAGATTCTCGAGGCATGGGATACACATAGGGACTTTTAAAATAAATGTTCGGCTTTCCAACGCCTGATTATAGCCTGATTGAAACGCTTCTGACTGCTAAGATGAATATAACCTATATATTTTTTTAACTTATGAAGTTTTGTCGTTAACCTCGGCATCCCATAAAGATTGGAATGGCTTTCTCATATAAGCACAGGTATACGATTCTGAAATGTCACACGGAACTCCAAGAGGATCAACTTTATCATTCTTTGTATCAGCATCAGTATTTCTTGTGATGTCAACATGAATAGGTAGTCAATAATACACCGTATGAAACTGCCGTTCAACTTTTCGATCATATCATTTCAGAATGACCAGGATGGAGGTATCTATTCTAAATTTCTAGAAAGCATGACAGTGAATCAGAGAATATGACATGCGTTTTTTTTCTTTTGCTGAACCTGATATTCTCCAAGGCCTTCAAAAATTTTTGACTTCAGCAGTAAATATGGAACTGGTTTGAAACCACGTAGTGTGTAGCACATAGACGCACTATATTAGAGGGAGTTTGATATTCTTAATTTCTTGTGGAAATTATGTACTCCATTGCAAAATCGCATGCATAAAAAAAAATCCCAAATATGGTACCGAGAATTATGAAGCCGATTCATGTCACATCGTTACTCATGAGTTTACCATTCAGTCATTGCGAGAAGGATGCGATTGGAATTGCAGCATAAATATTATGCTGTCGTTGTTGAAAACACCATGCACAAAACGCCACGTTATTAAGGAGAGGCCTTGTTTGACCAGTTTCATCGATTTCGCCCTTCATGTCTCCACGCGCTTGCTGGCAGCACATAGTGACATTTTTGCTGAGTTTCAAATTACGGTAAAAATAAAAGAAAGACCGCACAAAATTCTATTGCAACCAAGGACGGACACTTGCCCCCCAATGAGGAGGAAAGTATCCTAGCTGAGTTAGAAGATAGGGGACGGACATTAGGCTCCACACCGGTTTTCACAGCTCAATTTTAAAAAAGGTCTCAGCAATTGCTTTAGATCCTATCCCCGGCTAAACTTGTCTGTTTGCCAAGCTTCTATAGACGGCTTTAAAGTTATCTTCTTGCTGTCATTGCATTCTTCAGAATCTATTTAAAAGTTTTTATAAACCATTCACACTGCAGGAGCAATTTCGTCTAGATCAATAAAAATACCAAACGCCAGTGTAAGAAAGGTAATTGTGTAACGATATCTGGCAAGAATACCGACGGTCACGGATGTACAAAGGGAAGCAACTTTACCAACGTCACGGCAGAGGGCGTGACTGCTTGGGGGTCAGATCGAAGATTGTTAACATGGTGGATCAAAGGAAATTGACGCAAAACGGTCTCCAGTTCGATAAATGGGCGGTCAAAATGAAATTAAAACAGATGTACTGCAGAGTGACTATCCTAACATATTGACAGACACACGAGGCGCTCTTGTTGTATGATGTAAGATATATTTCTAGTCCAAATGAATTGAAGAATCTGGTATGTTCTTCTGTGACGTCGATCATTCGCTATGACGTTGCAACAATCCATATTGTGATGACGCCACTCGCGATACCATTGTTGGCGGTCCAAATAACAAACGTCACAAGAGAACGTCATAATACAAATGTATCAAAATGTATATATTCGTAGCGTCGCAAGCTATCGTATGGCTGCAGGATAAATCTGACCCCCTCTGCACTCCGCCCTCTACCGGTATGTCAGCAAAGTTGTTCCCCTTTACGTATCCGTGACCGTCGGTATTAGAATACGCGTTCGTGCCTGGCTCGATAGTTGACGTTGATCCAATGTCTCCATTGCGTTTCTTGTACGTTCTTAACACATGTCTGTCCTTTTTCAATACATAAATATTGGACCTCTAGCTTCTATTGTATAAAGAACAAATACGTTGAATTGAAGCAATACGTTTTACAGGACCGAAGTTCACAAAATCGACTGAAAAAATTATTTACAGAAATTCTCCAATTGCCCACTCTCCGAGTTTTTTTAAGTCACATTTGGATTATCTGCTAAGGACCAACTAAACTAATCATTAATAGATTTCAATCTAATATTCATTCTTATTCCGTCCGATTATGGAAACTACTAACCAGCTAGGCCCAGTCGTTTGAAGCTAATTCAGCATTACAGTTGGAAAATATCTTTTGAATAAGTCGCTGTAGGATCTAACTGGGTTGCATTGACTCGAGCGTCGACAAATCCCGATATCTCTTCAAAGTGACCAGAGAAAACATCAATGAAGGGAGTTTTTGGTTGGCTCAGGCGAATCAGACTCAAAGCTGGTGGGATATCCTTTGTACGCTCATAAACAGCTTGTGCCACTTACGTCCCTACTCTCCTTGTTCCCCCGCTGATTCACACCGCATATTTCGCGCCTATTGACCATTAGGGGGCGCTCTGCACAGGCCAACCGCCGATGGTCAATGAATTTCACTCTTACGGAAGAGTCTCGGTCCGTTTTGTTCATCACGGCAACCAACATCCGGGCCTCCGCCACCTTTTCTCTCTGTGATCTTTCGGTCAGTCACCATCAACTGTTTCCATCAAATGACGGCACTAAGCAGTACAGATTAGTCTCTCGGTAACAGTACTAAACTACCCGATGTATACGACATCTACTGATTGATAACTGTGTGCGAAAATGCGAGAAACTACTGAACTATTTCTTCACAATCAATTGTGAAACGAAGCAATATGAGTTGTCTCCCTTGCCAAACGTTCGCATGTCGTTATCGGTAAAATAATAATAAACGACAAAAAAGCTCTAATTACTTTAATTTCTGGGTTAAGTTTGAATAGATTTTTGGAAAACTTTCTCCATTATTGTTACATTTAGTAAGGTTCGTCAACTGATTGCAAAAATTTGTTAACTTATCTCATCAAATAATTAACACAGTCGCTGTTAATTTTGTTAAAATGCCACTGACAAGACCTAGCTTTATCGGCATGAGTATATAAGGAGATCAAGTTACCTACATTGGGTAAACGTTCAAGTGCTTCAGATTTTGAATTGAATGTTGACTGTTAATATAGACGGGAAAACCTCCAAGGAGCGATGAGATAAAAGGGAGTCTCGCTGTCAAAATTGTGACATGACTTCCACTTGCGTGAGAGTCGTGATCTCACTATCAATTAAGGCATATGACTGTTGAGAATGTGGGTGTGACGTAATATCGATCACGTGAAGTAGTTAGCCAATCGTGGTTAGTATGAGGAATCTGGTTATCTCCAAGCTATTATGGTACCGTCATTAGATTACCAGATAAAGCGCCCCCTAACGGCCAAGAGGCGCGGACTATGCGGTGTGAATCAGCTGGGGAACAACGAGAGTAGGCACGTTAGGGACACAAGCTGTCTATCAGCGTATATCCTGTGGTGATGCCGCGGTCTAGCCAATGTAGCGCCGTAATGCGGGGTGGATATATGGACTGGCTTTTGGGGTCTACCTTTGAGTAAATGATGACTACAAGTGAATCAGTCTACATTCGGCCGTGATGTCACAATGCTATTAAATATTCATGACGTGTGCGAAGTGAAAACCAAATTCAACTCAAGTTAGTAACATCCTACATGAAAATCACAACCGATACTTTTTGGGGGCGAAGCGTGGTTCCGTTCTCATTATTGCAACATGCAATACCGACTTCTCATCTTGGGTGATAAATATCACACACAGATAACAAAGTACGATCGTAGTGTGCCAGATCTGTAGTACTGCATTTAACCTGGGGCTGGGGCGGTATGGTAGGAACAATCAAGATCAATCCGTCATCGATATCAAGTACCAAACGGTTTACATAGGCCTACTGTTCAGCAGTGATATACTGATCCGGCGATAGGGATATCGTGATGTCTTGCCGGCATCAATGGATATGTTGATATACATATGTTGATGTTAAAATTGAAAGAGATTCTTTTATCGATCAGCTGCTTTACAAGATCTTTTTGGTCGGGTAAAAGGAGATCCAATTTTAGGTTATTTGAGAGAAATCGGTTTGTTACATAAGTTTTAATGTATATACAGGTTTTTGTTTGATCGTCGATATATAGTTGACATATTGGTGCATACTTCTCTCTCTCCCTGTATTTTTGTTTATTTGGATACGTTGCCAAATGTTTGCATTTGATCAATTAGTTTCGTTCGAAAAAAAATTCATGCTAATCTGTTTTTCGTTAATTTTCTACTTTGGTATAACATTCAGATATGACCTGTCTATTATCATGATTGTGTAATTGGACGTATCAAGTGCAATCCTGACGAATTAGTGTCCTTGAATATGTTTCAACACGGATTCATGAATCAGCAATTTTTTTTATGAGCATTGATCGACGATTTACCCTCGTTGGTATTCTAACTAATGCACTAGAAATCTGCAATCTTTACAAATTTGGAGAAATTTTTCATGAAAAATTGACAATATGTTTTCTCTGTTCTCATTGTGATTATTGTCCTTCGTAATTTGTTGCCTTCTTATTCGAAGCTATTTTTGTTCAAGATAAGTTTGCATTGTTTACATATTGTGAGCACCTCTTAACCATATCTGGCCCCGGGGATGAGGGCGACCTGGAGCCGGAAAGGTAACCATTTTCGAATATCACGAGAAATTTGCGCCCAGTTCGCCTTGTTGTTCCTTGAATTTTCTCTTGATTAATGATAGTCCATATGTTCTGAAAAATTTCTACAGTTCAGATGCGTGTGGGTTGCGGATCAAGCCTTGATAATATAGATAATTCTCTGAAAATTCACGCATATCCGGAGAATAATTACAAAAGCTTTATCTATGTATCTATCCAAGTGTCACTATACACAAATCACTTTGGCGAAGACTGGAAAAATGTAGAGGACAAATAATGATCGATTAGTGATGATAGATTTTATGAAAAAGTTGAGAGCATGCAATCATGCGTATATTCTTTACTTGTAAATGATACGTTGCTTCATATATCATCAGAAGTACCAGTGAGATATAGAGGAGCAACGTAGCTTGGCAATGGTACTTTAATCGCACATAGCGTACGTTTTTAAAGAAACGGCTACTTTGTCATTATAGTTTTTTGTGATGAAAATTACCGTTGTCTGCTTCGTTTTATTCAAATTTACTTCAATGCATTTTATCTATAAAAACCCTCGGATTATGTAAGATTTCTGGCTCTCATGCCAATATCAGACAGATTGCGTTCCTATTTATCCCAGTGCAGGTCTATCGAATCGTCTGAACGGAAACGATTTGATCAGACCGACAAAGTACTTCTCAAAAATCTATTGAGAACCTCCTCAGATTTTTTTTCTTGAAGTAATCTTCTGAAATCTCCTAAATCAATATCCAGTGCTGGCTGTTTATCCCTTGTCAAAATGGGTCTATGTAAATAAACTAAGGAGAGAGCGGCGCCGGGTAGTTAAACGATAGGGAAGATTAAAATGATGGATTGTATCTTGCTCCAGAAATATAGAAATCTTCTTGTTGGATATCTTCTCTCTGTAACTTATTACTTAAGGTGGAGAACGACAACTCTCTTTTCAACACAGACTCTCGTTATTTTATATAAATGAGCGCTGTTATACATAGCGGAAAATAAAATAAAAATCGCGAGTCACCATATAAGCTTATGCTATGGATGCCCATCAGCATTGAGCAGCCATTGTCTCGGATTAACAAAGAAATAACCATAAGATTTGATTTTTAGATAAACTGAACATAGATCATTAATAACAATTTTAGATGACACGTCAACAAAAATATTGTCCCTTATTAAAGTGTACTCTGCGCTCAAACGACTGTGTGTTAGCCATCGTCCTCAGTCTGCACACCGCTGGACAAACTCGAGATCAACAAGCAGCCAGAGGATGCTAAGTCCCCCGCCGAAATGGCAGCAATATTTTTTAGCATTGTTGGTCTCGGGGGATATACATGAGGGAGGCAACTGCTACTTCATAGGCGTTGGATGTGGAAGGGTCTTTCTGCCTTCCCAAGTTTTAAAATCAACTCAGAACGGTTGACTGAACGTTGATTGCTTCTGTAATATAGTTTCCATGCAGTGAAGCATGGACATTATGTAGCTGAGAAGCAACCCCAAGTGACATCTCAAGGCATATTATCTGCAAACCAAATTTGACAAGAAGCTGAATGCATCCTCAACCTATTGTCCGGAAACCAAATTTTAAATTTGCCACCAGGTGTCACCACCTGTAGGTGCAAGTGGGCAAAACGCAATTCCAAGCATCATCTCATGACATGGTACTTGTATCAGCGTACGAACTTTGGAAATAATCTGAAGAGGGGTCTTAAAGTTATTGCCCGGAAACCAAATTTAGATTTGTAGGCGCAAGTGTGCGAAACACAATTCCAAGTGACATCTTATGGCATATGAATACTAAATTTGAGAAGAATCTGATGAGCAGTTGTCAAATTATTGCCAGAAACAAATTTCAGATTTTTCCACCAGGTGTCGCCACCAGTATTTAGAAGCAGGCGAAATACAATCCCAAGGGACATATCATGGGATGGTATCTGAATACCAAATTGAAGAAAAATCCGATGAGGGAAATCAAATTTAGATTTGACACGAGGTGGTGCTACATGTAGGCGCAAGTTGGCGAAACGCCAAACTTTCGGAACTCAGTTGTAATAAATATAATAAGTTACACGTGTGCACACAAATGATTCGGGCAGAAGCTTTAGGGTAAATCATATGATTTGGAATACAATTATTTGATAGCAAAATTGAAGGAAATGTTGTCCTTCATTTAATATGACACGAAATTAAAAAAAAAAAACCCCAAACCCAGGGGTTCGGTATTCCACATTATACATCTGAAATAAAATATGGTTCGTGCAAAAGCTTTAGGGTAAATTATATGATGTGGAATACAATTATTTGATGGCAAAATTGAAGGAAATGTTGTCCTTCGTTTAAGATGACACGAAATTTAAAAAAAAAACGGGTTCAGTACTGCGGGGATTTCCCCGCCAGTTATTTCATATTATACTTCTGAAATAAAATATAGTTCACGCAAAAGCTTTAGGGTAAATCATATGATGTGGAATAGAATGATTTGATAGCAAAATTGAAGGAAATTGTGTCCTTCATTTAAGGCGACACGAAATTCAAAACTAACAGGGGTTCGGTACTGCGGGGATTCCCCTGCCAGTTATTTCATATTATACTTCTGAAATAAAATA
Source organism: Hanleya hanleyi (assembly GCA_036873755.1). Taxonomy (NCBI): domain Eukaryota; kingdom Metazoa; phylum Mollusca; class Polyplacophora; order Lepidopleurida; family Hanleyidae; genus Hanleya; species Hanleya hanleyi. The sequence continues at coordinate 12,217 of JAVTVY010047821.1, forward strand.
TGGTTCCTGCAAAAGCTTTAGTGTAAATCATATGTTGTGGAATAGAAGGACTGGACAGCAAAATTTAATAAAATGGTGTCCGTCATTTAAAGCAACATGAAATTCAAAACTAACAGCGAGAAGCGGAAGGAAGAAGAAAATGACAAACACATAAGGCATCCCTAGGAATGCCTAATTAAACAAAGTATTTGAAAGTTATCGCTTGTGAAGAATTTGAATGGAAACCACGGACATGAACAGAAGATTGGAACAAGACCCAGTGGCGCCACCTTCAGGTGGATCTTGCTGAAACGCAATACCAACCCACGTCTGGTCACAAGGAGTGTATATGCTAAATTTCGAAGGAATCCGACAAAGGTTTTGGAAGTTATCGTCTGTGAAGAATTTGAACATACAGACACAAAGAGAGCAAGACCCATTTTAACTGGAACGGACACGAAGAAGCGAAACTCAGTGGCACACATGCACGGACGTACACGGACATCCACGGACACAAAGAAGCAAGAACCATTTTAAAGTCCCCGGCCGCGTTGCGGCGGGGGACAAAAAGACGTAATTGTCGTATTACTCTGAAATCTATAGAGTTGCCTCTAACATATTCAGTAGTTCCGATTGGCCCCATAACCAAACTGAAGACAACATAAGATGATATAACATTTGGATTATATGAAAGATAAAACGAGGGTATTTTTGCAACACGCCGTTCGGTTTCTTAAAGTCGCTTTGTGCCCGGCAGTATCCATGACAGTAATGTACGATTTAATATTAAATAAGTCTGATACCAGATACTTTTTTTATTATACATTCGTTTTTTTCTAGTGGGTTTCTTTGTTCTCACATACAACAGGGCGTGTGTTCCGCTCACGTCCACTTATGACTATAGTTATGGGTTATCACGTACGACTATGTGTCTTCATACGATGTCCGAGTGAAGCAACTCTCAGGCCTTCTCTTTGTTTACCTAAGAAGAACAGGATTTCCTTGGAATATATAACCATCGATCACAGGAGGTAATCAATGGAGATGTCGACCATAATTCAAAGGCATGCAGGCAAAATAGTAGTATAGTCGGTACAGAGTTAATGAGGTGGTGACACGGGATATCCCCCACAACTATTATGCTTTGTAGTTTACGTTTACATTCTTAGTACTCGTATTGATTTATGGGCTTTCCATGCCTCGCAGTGCGCGCTTCGTTGACATTTATTTGGTCCGGCTTCATAAGTTATCTTCAATATAAACATGGTTGAAAAGATCATCTGAGCAGCTGTTTTCTTAACCCTAATCTGGCCTGGGCTTTTTGGGACCTGTCCAGGCCTGGGGGGGGGGGGGGCGCCGAAATGGCCCCCCCTAATTATTTTTCTTACCCCTTGAGATAGGGGGCTGAAACTTATTACACTATACCCTTGTGTCAAGCTCTACCAGAAAATGTAAAAAATCCAAGATGGCCGCTTTGATGACGTCACAGTGACGCCATTTTGAAAAACGGCATTTTTTGGTCGATTTTTCGGTCAGATTTTCCGAATTTTTATTTTTGCAATTTCTCCACAAAAACTGCATGAAAAATTAGCAAATATTAATGTGATATGAAATAAAATAGTTTTTGCCCACTTTTCATTGCGGAAAAGCAGAAATTTTGAAGAAATATGACAAAAACATCACTTTTCTGGTACACCACGTGGCCGCCATCTTGAATTTACCCATGATTCTCTGCTCGGGGGGTTATGAAAATAGGCTCAAAATGACACCAATAAGACAAACGATAAAGTCACGGAGTTTCAGCTCTCCATTTTTTGCCGGTCCGGAGATAGTGCAGAAAGTTTGGTAGGGGGGGGGGCCATAATGGCCCCCCCCCAGGCCAGGTAGGGTTAATATGTATGCTTCTGGCATGTTTTCTCAAACATTTCGTTAAAATATGAGCAATTGATCCATAAACCACATTCTGCCTTGAAAATCAATATTTATGACGGAACCAAGGCAAAATAACTCAATCCAACCACATGGCAATGAGTTCTATATTCTAGCGTAAATACCGTCTTCGGACGAGGATTTGAACCGGAGATTCCTACCCTCTTGGATCTGCCTCGGATACCAGCCTAGTCATCTTTAAATGACGACAGATCAACTTACACATGTTTCGGATTGCAGTGGGTGTTGACGTCAATTGATGATCAGTTTTAAATTGCTCTCCGTGACCCCATATACCAAGTTTTTCAAATTTTCGACCAAAAAAGTCGGTCCTCGGCCCAAAATGGGCGTTTAATGTCAGTTTAGATTTCCTTTCATAGACCACCCCCCCGGTAATGCCACTGCTATCCTGACAATATTTTATGACATTTACGTCAACACTTAGGCCTTATCAGTCAGACAAGCTTCATATACCCGGCCTACAGTCGGCATTAAATGCCCCTTTTCACTCTCCATATTCCACCATTTAATACTATCCTAGGCATATTTCGTGACGACAGGGAGAGCCACACACGAAGTACGGAGTGTTTATGTCCATGTTTCCGCTCCTCTGTGGGCGTATAGGTAACATTTTCATTGGGGGTAGGGTGGTTTAAGTCACTTTTTTCAACCCCATAGCTATATCCTGACAAAATTTTCCAGCTTTTTGACACAACATAAAATAAAATCAAATTACAACGCGTATAAGGGAAGTGAGAAGAGGTGCCGACATACTGACAGAACCACATGACTTCGCAGTATAGTCTTCTGGTTAACCTATTCAAAAGCCCATACCAAGAATCTAACGATTCGTGATATGTGTTGTATCTCAGGTACGCTTTTATTGTACCTGTTCATGTGACAAATTGGTTGACATGACCACACGGCCCCTAGCACCGGCATAAGCGGTATTAGATACAAATCTAGAGAGCAATGATGGAAATGCTCTGACAACTCGTATATTGGTAATTGTTGAGCTGTGTCGCTGTGACAACTCGTACACTGGGGATCGGTGAGCTGTATCGTCGTCAGATGAAAATAACGGCATTTAACACAAAAGACTATTCTGTAAGGCCCGATGTCGACCCAGCATCAACTTCCAACAATGCCAACATATATCAAAGGCCAAAAGGTCTGTACAGGGGGCGGGCCTCGGGGACGAAACGCCCACCAGCAGAATCTCGCTATATACAGGTCAAAATTACAACGCATATACGGGAAGTGGGAAGAGATGCCGACATACTGACAGAGCCACATGACTTCACAGTATAGTCTTCTGGTTAACCTATTCTAAAGCACATACCAAGAATCTAACGATTCGTGATATGTGTTGTATCTCAGGTACGCTTTTATTGTACCTGTTCATGTGGCAACTTGGATGATATGACCACACGGCCCCTGGCACCGGCATAAGCGGTATTAGATACAAATCTAGAGAGCTATGATGGAAATGCTTTGACAACTCGTATACTGGTAATTGGTGAGCTGTTTCGCTGTGACAACTCGTACATTGGAGATTGGTGAGCTGTATCGTCGTCAGATGTAAATGACGGCATTTAACACAAAAGACTAGTCTGTAAGGCCCGATGTCGACCCAGCATCAACTTCCCACAAGTGCCAACATATATCAAAGACCAAAGGTCTGTACAGGGGGCGGGCCTCGGGGACGAAACGTCCACCAGCAGAATCTCGCCATACACAGGTAAAAATTACAACACATATAAGGAAGTGGGAAGAGGTGCCGACATACTGACTGCGTCATATGACTTCACAGAATAGTCTTCTGGTAAACCTATTCTAAAGCACATACCAAGAATCTAACGATTCCTGATATGTGTTGTATCTCAGGTACGCTTTTATTGTACCTGTTCATGTGGCAACTTGGATGACATGACCACACCGCCCCTAGCACCGGCATAAGCGGTATTAGATACAATTCTAGAGAGCTATGATGGAAATGCTCTGACGACTCGTATGTTGGAAATTGGTGAGCTGTGTCGCTGTGACAACTCGTACACTGGGGATTGGCGAGCTGTATCGTCGTCAGATGAAAATAACGGCATTTAACACAAAATACTATTCTATAAGGCCCGATGTCGACCCAGCATCAACTTCCTACAATGCCAACAAATATCAAATACCAAAAGGTCTGTACAGGTGGCGGGCCTCGGGGACGAAACGTCCACCAGCAGAATCTCGCCATATACAGGTAATATATTCCAAAAAATATCAAATCCGTATCGCTGATCAGTATTCTTAATCCACATGATTTTCTTAGTAAAATCGTTATCTAGAGAATGATGTATCTCAGTCACGCTTTGATTATTACTGAACATAGGAACGCCATGAGGATTTTGAAGTACATGGGTTCATACGGCCCCTAGCTCTGGGTTAAGCGGAATTAGACACAAGTTACGAAACGTAACGCCATCAATCTTGCACGCTACGCTCGTATTTTGCTATCAGCATGCGATATGTATCGCCCAATTCGAGAAACGTTGAGTGGAGGCGTTTGGTTGTATAGCCCTGTTTCATAACTTTCTGCAACAATTTTTTGCGACGTTGATTAAAATTATCACATTTAACAAGGGATCTACCAAATGCTACTAGGCGATATATGTATGTGCCATATGCAGATCCCACTGAAATATTGCTGTCCAGAAAGGGATCGTTTTACGATGTAGAAATTGTAACCAACTCTTTAGTCGTAAATTTGACGACAGAGAAGGCCCGCTTCATTTTTGTAGAGATATAGGTCTAATATGATGTGCCCCTAGGGATACCTGTAGTTTCCTTTAAATCTAGTGAAGGAGGATATATAAATCCTTTACTGTTTCATTTCTATAGCGATTATCCACAGCGAAAGTATCGTATATATAGCGTTTGGTGAATGAGAAGGAATGAGCTTTGAAATGATCCGTTTTGAAAGCGCCTACATAATGTCGTATTCATAAGAGAACAGATATACATGTGTAGGTCAGCCAAACGGGGGTGCACAATTAATACCCATTGGAATACCTATATGCTGTTGATATATTGTGCTGCGAAATTTCACATATTTTTAAAGAGAAATTCAAGTAACTCTATAAACAAAGACACTTCTCATGAATGGTACCTCTTGTATGTAGTAGAGCTAAATAATGCTTTATGACTTCTGACATTAATATATCGCCGATAAGTTTTCTTGAACACAGATACTATTAATGAACTTAGACGGTCAATAAGGTCCTGATGAGGGATTGTTGCATAGAGAGTCGAGCAATCCCATGTGGATACATGTCTGAGCGGTATGTGACCTTTAGCATCAAGTTCTTCTGTAGGACATTTTGAATTTATCAATATTCACATAAATTGATAAATTTTAGAAATAGTGGCGTAATTCCTTTCCCAAAATGTTTTTATTTCTCCTGAAGGGTCCTCGCCCACAGGGTTTAAATAAGCTTGGTGGTGCAGCTTCTAGAACCAGCTATGAATGTAGCATTATGCATTTTGTTTGTCCAGTAAACTTTTGGTATATCGTTATGAGTGGTTGGAAGAGGCATGAGAACGTTTTGTGGTTGTTAAATGAGTCATCCAGAGTAACTGCAGTTCAGGGGTAAGTAAACTTATTTGATGGTGGTGTGCTTATACTCAATTCTTTTCAAGCACCTAATGGTGATATTTACATATGAATATTATATTATTTGGAGATTTGTCTGTTGGGACTACGGCGAAGTTATAGAACTTCTTGCGAATTTAATTCTCTCGGTACTTGTATTGCTTCGAAAACTTCGGTCAACATGGCGGATTGTTCCAACGACCTTGTTCTGGATGTGGTCCAGCCAATCAGCGAGAACAGTAGGTTCATATTTTTCTCGCTTTGACCACTCAATAACATACTGTTTTAGTGCAGTCAGGACTATGTTCTGGTCGGCCTTCAGGTTTATTCTTCTCTGCTCTCTATATGTAGGTCCCTTAATCAGGAGTGTCAGTGTCTCACCACCCCTTCCCACTTCCCTTATATGCGTTGCAATTTTTACCTGTATATGACGAGATTCTGCTGGCGGAGGTGTTTCGTCCCCGAGGCCCGCCCCCTGTACAGACCTTTTGGTCTTTGATATATGTTAGCATTGTGGGAAGTTGATGCTGGTCGACATCGGGCCTTACAGACTAGTCTTTTGTGTTAAATGCCGTCATTTTCATCTGTCGAAGATACAGCTCACCAATGCCCAGTGTACGAGTTGTCACAGCGACACAGCTCACCAATTACCAATATACGAGTTGTCAGAGCATTTCCATCATCGCTCTCTAGATTTGTATCTAATACCGCTTATGCCGGTGCTAGCGGCCATGTGGTCATGTCCTCCAAGTTGCCACATGGTACAGGCCGCAATAAAGCATGCACCTGTGATACAACTGCATATCACCGAATCATTTAGATTCTTCAGTATGTGTAGAAGCTGGGTTAACCCAGAGACACTGCTGTGAGTCATGTGGCTCTGTCGTATGTCTCTTCCCCTTTTCCCTTATATGCGGTTATGGCCTGTATATGGCAGATTCTGCAGTGAATGTTTCGTCCCCGAGGCCGTCCCCTGTACAGACCTTTTGGTCTTTGATATATGTTGGCATTGTGGGAAGTTGATGCTGTGTCGACATCGGGCCTTACAGACTAGTCTTTTGTGTTAAATGCCGACATTTTCATCTGTCGACGATACAGCTCACCAATGCCCAGTGTACGATTTGTCACAGCGACACAGCCCACCAGTTACCAATATACGAGTTGTCAGAACATTTCCATCATCGCTCTCTAGATTTGTATCTAATACCGCTTATGCCGGTGCTAGCGGCCATGTGGTCATGTCCTCCAAGTTGCCACATGAACAGGTACAATAAAAGCGTACCGGAAATACAACGCATATCACGAATCGTTAGATTCATGGTATGTGCTTTACAACAGGTTAACCAGAAGACTATACTGTGAAGTCATGTGACTCTGTCGGTATGTCGGCACCTCTTCCCACTTCCCTTATATGCGTTGTAATTTTTACCTGTATATGACGAGATTCTGCTGGTGGAGGTGTTTCGTCCCCTAGGCTCGCCCCCTGTACAGACCTTTTGGTATTTGATATATGTTGGCATTGTGGGAAGTTGATGCTGGGTCGACATCGGGCCTTACAGACTAGTCTTTTGTGTTAAATGCCGTCAATTTCATCTGTCGACGATACAGCTCACCACTCCCCAGTGTACGTGTTGTCACAGCGACACAGCTCACCAATTACCAATATACGAGTTATCAGAGCCTTTCCATCATCGCTCTCTAGATTTGTATCTATTACCGCTTATGCCGGTGCTAGGGGCCGTGTGGTCATGTCATCCAATTTGCCACATGAACAGGTACAATAAAACGTACCTGGGACACAACTCATATCACGAATCGTTAGATTCTTGATATGTGCTTTAGAATAGGTCAACCAGAAGACTATACTGTGAAGTCATGTGGCCCTGTCAGTATGTCGGCACTTCATACTCCCCTTATATGCGTTGCAATTTAGGTCTTCATCACTCACTATATCAAGGTTACCTGTCACGGTTTGCATGAGAGTATAGATTCACACTCACAACTATAGCCTCCAAACGTGTGTAAGTTCCCGTCAAACTCCTTGTCAGCATTAGAGTAAATGAATATTTTGAAACCACCATTGTGATCGCTCCTAAATCGATTTTATTCTTCTTTGACGGAAAGGGCGAATTATGTTCAATTTGCTGTCGTAGAGTTTACCTCTCCCCCTTGTACCGTCTTGCTCAGATACCGAGATCATTCTCCGACCTAACCAGTAATTACTTGACATGGAAAGGTTTATATAATCATACCCCCCCCCCCCACCTTTCTCACAGGAGTTGAATGATACATTCTCTACGACGCTTGATTGTGTCTTTGGCTTAGCTGCCTGACTCGTTTTGTCCGTGATGACAACAGCTCGCTTTGCAGCAGATTATTGAGCGTTACTTTCACTGACCAGGCAACTTGGAGCTAGAGAAGTAAATCTAAAGAGATCGAATGTGTTGATGGTTTGAGTTATAGCGAGCATGGACAGGAGAATAACAACTCATACGGTATCTGAGATGGATTTCATACTCAACAATACTGAAGTCTTCTAATAGCGACATGCCATCGCTAACGTTCGATACAAAACGCCCGGTATCTTGGTTTAGACTCTTGAACACTGTCGTTGGTGGTTATCTAGACACACCGAGTTTCCTGTCTATCCACGGAGATCTCATGGTACATCAAGACAACACGGTTCTTCCTATATCGGTGTAGTTTCTTTATACTATTCTTAATTACCAAATGAAACACATTACTTTACGATTAGTTACGCATGACATTTTCTGGGTGAAGCTAATCTTGTATATGTGAGATTGAGACAGCTAAGCTCTCGTATTCGAAAAAGTTCGATATATAATTGTAGAATATTATCCGGGTTTGATAGTTATTTTCGATTAATCATGTTTTCTTAAATCGGCAATCAATATCGAAAGTATCGTAAATCTATTGAAATAATTAAGATATTGATATTCTGAACAAGGTACTCTAATGATATGTTTATTGAATTGTTTATCCGCACATGATCCGTCCGTGCCTGTGTGTCATCCATTTCGAGGTAATCGCCATTGCGAGGTAATCTTTTCTCTGAAGCTCGAGAATATAATTCGCAAGATCGACTGATATATTACACAAACGCAACTAAATCATAGAGTTCAACAAACTGGGAACTACCAGTTAATAGTACATCAGAGTGAAAACCGTATTACCATGAAATCAATATAATCATATACATTTATAAAATTGATAGGCTACGTCTGTGCTTTCTTATGGGAAAACATTTTCAACTTAATAGTGTTCAGTTGGTTGAATAGTGAAAGGTAATTTGAAGCAGTCTACCACATTGATATCTGCTATCACTATAATCGTACGATATTTAGAAACGCTTCCAGTGTCGTGTTTGAAAAAGATGTAACGGACAAATGTTGACAGCTCATGGTGACTTCATGAGAGTAAAACGATATTGTTATATCTCAGATATGCGTGATTTTACAACTGTGGAAGTTTCTATATATGTGAGGCGATGGGGTGTCGTTTGCGGACAGAGCAATGCCTGATATGCGGGAATTTACTATTTTGGATGTTTTTATATATGGAGGCGATGGGAGTGTTGTATGTGGGAAAATACTTTATTATTCGTCTCAACAGCTTCCCCTAAAGCCACGTCTCCAAGGAATATAAGAGCCGTAATTGTATTGAATTAAGACAAGTAGCAAACGGATTTCGAAAAACGGCCCGACGAGCTATGATAGTACTCCATTTCCAGTCAAGCGCCTCTATAATAAGGCGCTCTGAGTGGTCTCGATCTCACAACCTTAGAGACAACACACGACCACGCTAACCACTCGGACACGGAGACACTCGGGCAGTGTATGTGTTAAAACTACAGTTATTCTAAATATGTGGCCACATGTGTCATTCTCGTTTCGTGTCAAAAATTAAAGGAAAAGTTCGGGTTTGGTTGCCTTTGATACATATTAAAACAGCTCACCAAATAGAACCCAAAAGATATTTTGTCTCATTTTTTAATTTTTTTTCAATGAGTACTAATCATTTTAAAACCATCATTTTCAGTCTCCAGAATGCCGTCATTGTACTGTATCCAGAAGGCGGATATGACGTAGGGTCAAGGCATGGAGCTCTTCTGTCTGTTCGGGTAATCTATGTGTACGCACCACGGAGCTCTTTGGGCGATTTGGGTATAGAGTAAATTTAGTGAAATCATGTCGACGAGCGGCAGTTCCAATCCCAGCGGTGAAAGCGTCGAGGAAGCTGCGTTTGGTCTTCAGGGCTACCAATTCGCTCAGATACGGAAGATCAGAGCAGCGGGGATGATAGCAGCTCTAGTAGCGAGACAGGCGACGCAGAAGCCCGCATGGGAAATTAATATGTGCACACGCTGCTCTCATTGACGGCTTACGGGAGAGATCGAGCGTCTTTGCTGTTGGGAGAGCGAACAAACCCGCGCTCTGGCAACTAGACATGAAAACTATTTAGTATTTAAAGTAATTCTTGTCAATTTTTACTAACAAAACTGCAATTTTGTTGTCATAGCTTAACCCAGGATAACGTGGACATTTCACCCATATCCTTTTAAAATGTGTGACTTTTTTTAAAACTCTGGATAAACCAGTGAGCATTTATTCTATTATTCTTACAATACCCACCTAGCCAGGGATTTAAAGCGTCAAATATAGGAGATACAACATATGGTACGATCACATATACAATGGCTTGAAACTCATGACCATTCTCTATGAAATATAGCAATATGAGACAAAGAAAAAGAAAAATAAGGCTGAGAAAAAGAAAAAAAGAAGAAAACACCAACACAAAAACACAGCGGCCACAACCTCCGCTCACTTCTGCAAATTTTTCAGGGGACCCCATTTTTCTTCAAAGGCACAGATAGCTTTATTCTTATTCGCTATACTCATTTCAATATTCTTTGTCCGGTTGATAAAATCTAGATTCACATAAGTTGAAGGCTTGCTGCTACATTTGAGTGAGTACATACAACTCACTTAACCAAGATAATCAGACGGTTTAGAAGCAAGGGAGCGTCGTTATCTCTCAGGAGCACAGTCTTTTTCGACAGTCCGACTGTGTTAAAGGTCAACCCAAACGGAATTTTTTTTGGTCTAAAAATCCTTAAAAATCATAGTTCATACTTCACTTTGTATGAAAAAAATATTGAAAAAATTCTAATCTGATCAGAAACACACGTAATATGGGAGCAAAGTGGGCTTTTCCACACTTTCACAGCTGGGTTGATGACGTCACGCAGGGAAGTTGCCTGAGAAAAAACAGCGGATAACATGGAAAGCGAGTGCAGTCAGAGCTCCGGTTCAGATGTCGATTCGAGCGATATCAGCTGCTTAGATGGAAATATTTTTCGCCAAGAAGATGAAATAGACATAGAGGAGGATGATGACGGGCAAATTAACAGTTGTTTGCAGACCAACGGCGGAATTCAGCCCTATCAATTTGAGCCGTACGGCTCCGATTCTGACAGTGACAATCACTCTGACAACGTGGAACTCGACGACGACAGGATTCGGAGAGGTCGTTTGTTGAATACAGATTGGTATGCAACTTGACTGGAAACCTTATTATCGTCATCTATAAGACCAAATGTCCATATATTTCAAACTGTATTGAATGTAGAACGATTCTGTGATGTAACGAACGAGCACATCTGTGTTGTTATTGTTGTTGACCGAGGCAGCCTTTTCGAAGGGATAAACTCCGGGATTCGGCAGTATGGACAGTAAACTGTTGATAACTCTACTGATATACGTCCGACTTGAATTTTGTTTGTTTTCCCATAATCCCCATGAAATACCAATTTCAGAATTATATAGTTTGATAAAAAAACTTTGGACATTCATGGCGAAAAGTAAGCCGTGGTGAGTGGATCGGCATTCACATTTGCTCAATTTTCGACAAATTACCTCAATTAAATTGAAATCGAATGATATTCCCACAATCTCAAATGTCAAGGGATTATGAAAGTATAATTATCACTTCTGTATCTACAGCCATTCACTCCAATTGGTGTTTTTATTTATTTACTTATCAAACGTATATATATTTATGAAAGATCATTTTATTATTATTATTAAATAGTATATAATTTAGATAATTTATTTGCGTGAAGTTTGTGCCAACATTTGGCTAAAAACGCATACATAGAATGAATAAAATTGAACATACAAATACAGACATTAAGATACATTGGAACAAATGGTTAAACGTGTATATATGAAATAGAGACTCATCCAGTCTAACCTGTAGGTGCTCAAGCAACAAATGCCACGCGAGAGCGAGCAGCCGTCCCCCTGCCCGAGGCCTCGCTTGCAGGCTAGGTTCGTTCAGCCGATGTCCGTGATAGATTCTCCTTGTCCGATTTCTTTGCCGTCACATTCTGATTGTTCTTACGTTTGATAGTTGGAATAGCTGTTCTCTTTAGTTTTGGTTTGTACCCGAATTCAACTGCTGCGCTGTAGATGTCCTCGAATGATGTCTTTCTGTCAAAATGTGCCGAGCAAATTATACGAGTACTGGCTCGGGCCCTCTTTCCACACTCTCGTGTTGCGTACAAATTTCGTCCAATTTGCAGCGATTTTCTCGTCTTTGGGCCACAAATGAATACTAACACCGTCATCTGTAGTAAAACTGCAACCTCCCACTACACAACGTCGCGGCATATTTAAAAATGATGCCCCGATACTCCGAAAATCTCC